>JAUTXX010200359.1:0-15018 GCA_032273605.1 Panulirus laevicauda | reverse complement strand
ATACCAACATTTGTAGACTCTATAGTATACTTTCCGCAGTTGATCACCATCTGTCTAGTACCTCTCCTAATATCTCACTTCTCCCTCAGACTGAGTTGTAGAATGATGTTCCCACTAGTTCCTTTTTCATATCTAACTATAAACACTCATGATTCCGGTTCAAAGGTGTTGTTTGTGTTCATTTCAACATAAACACATTTGCTGCACACCTCAAGGACCATGAGTACCCAAAGTCTGATGTTATGTGGCTCAAGGTCTATCTCCCGACCACCACACTTTTCCTCTGCTTCGCCCATTGCTCTCCTAGTTCTACAAATTTCATTTCCTTCTTCGCTATCTTAACCCCTACCATGAGACTGTGACATCCTCTCACCCACAAACCGAGATCCTCGACCTCGGGGATTTCAACGTTCACCATAGGGAATGGTTGAATTTCTCCCATACAGATGGTGGAGGGATTAAAACCTCCACGTTCTCCAAACTCTATGATTAAGAGCAAATTATATCCCATCCTACCCATATTCCTGACCGGTGTGACCACTCTCCTAATATTCTGGATTTGTTCTTCACCTCTTGTCCATCCCGCTGTAAATACACAATCTTGCCTCCAATTGGTTCATCTGATCACACTCTCAAAAATGTATCTATTCTATTGGCATCTCCCCCATCCAGCAGCCACTTCTAAACGTAAATGCTGGCACCTCAACAAAGCTGACTGGAATAACTTACGTAACTTCTTTTCTGACTTTTCTTAGGTAAATTACTGTCTCCTGTGTGATGATGCTTCTGTCTCCGCCAAATGCGTAGCAGAGGTTATTCTTGCGGGAATGGAAGCATTTATCCCATCTTCCTCCAAGGTGACCTCTTCATCCAACCCATGGGTTAAACGTTCCTGTTCTTAGGCTATTCAGTCAAGGGATCAGGCATATAAGGCTTTGAAAAACTCTCCATCCTCTTGCTATCATTCAGCTTTTATCACCGCCCGTAATCGCTGCAAGCACGTTCTCCGTAAGGCGAAGCGCTCCTTATTCAAAGGAAGTGGATAAACTCACCTTGTTATACACTGATAGGTCTCTCTAGTCCTTAGCTAAGGGCATCTCTAACAACTTTTGTCGCTCTACCTTACCTCCACTTTTCTGTTCTGACGGTGTTATAGCTGTCTCTCACGTAGACAAAGCAACTCTCCTTGGTTCCCGTTTTTCCTCTAACTCCACCTTGGATAACTCTAACATTCCTTCACCACGTGATGCTCCTCGTACTTATCATATGCCCCTTCCTGTAATCCCTTTTCGTTCTGTCCGAAAAGCGCTTCTTTCTCTGAACACAAGCATGGCTTATGTTCCTGATGGCATCTATTCCCGTGTGCTAAAAGAGTGTGCCCTGAAAGTGCACATGTGCTAGCTCGTCTGTTCCATTTCTGTTTAAAAACCAGAACTTTTCCCTCTCCTTAGAAGCAGGCATTGAAACATCCCATCCCTAAGAAGGATAATCGTACTGACCTATCTGACTATGTCCTATTGCTTCTGACATCTACCATTTCCAAAGTCTTTTAGTCCCTCATCAACTCCTATATCCCCAAATACCTCGAAAATCAGTCTTCTTTCTGATCACCGTTGGTGGAGATCCACTGGTGATATTCTTTCCTATCTTACTAATGTCTGGTCATCATCCCTGAAAGATTGTGTAGTTGCCCTTGACATTTCTAAGGCTTTTGAGCCTTTTAGCTTCCCTCCCTCACTTTTCTTCATCATATCTAGCTTCCTCTCTGGCCGATCTACGTATCTCTGTCGTTGTTGATGAATCGGCTATTTCCCTTCTTCTCTATCAACATGGGTGTCCTTTAAGGTTATGTCTTGTCCCCTACACTTTTTCTACTTTATTCAACGATTTCCTCTCCTCCAGAGAAAATCCAGTGCACTCATACGCTGACGACTCATCCACATCCTTCAGTTCTACTCCCTCCTCTCTCACTCGATCTGCATTTCGTCTTGACACAACTTCTTCAGTAAACTCAGACTTGGACAGGACGTCTCAGTGAAGCAGAGAAAATCTAGTTAAGTTGCCTCGGGGACCCAATTTCTACTCATCTCTCTTTCGAAAGCTCCTCACACCTCTCGTCTCTCCTTTGACGGTTCTGTAATTCCCTCTTGACTCAATGAACATACTTGGTATTACTGTAACACCCACTCTCTCTTTGAAACCCCACATTCCAGGAATAGCTATGTCTGCCTCTAAAAAACTCGATGTCCTGTTTAGATGTCCAAGCTTTTTCTCTTATGAACAGTTGCTCATTTTATACATGGGTTTGATTCGTCCTTGTATGGAGTACTGATCTCGCAATTAGGGTTGGTTCTACCTATGTATGCTTACTTGACAGAGTTTAGTCGAAAGCGATCCGACTTATAAACTGTCCCAGGCTAACTTCGAAACTTGACCCCCTTGCCCTCGAGACCTGGCTGCTTGTGTCCCCCACCACTAGCTAGACCACGCAATACTCGGCAAGCTGCTGCGTCACATGATTACTGACTGTGTGGCCTCCGGCAACTCAAGGGTAGGCTGTTTTGACAACTGTTCCTTCCCTACACGTCAAAAATTTGGAACTCTTTACCTATTCATGTCTTTCCCAATAACTATGACCTGGCACATTTCAAGAGACAGATCTTTCACTTCCTCTAAAATTCGTAAATACTTTCCTTTGTGTTTTTTCCGTTTCATAATTCTCTCTATATTTCAATTACGGTCCGGCCTTGATGTGGACTTTTGTACGTGACTGGGGCCTTCAACGTAAAAAGAAATGTTATAACTAAAGTTGATAAAATCTCATTTTCATGTTAAACAAACGTTGTTTCTGAAAAGATTAATCTATGAAACGGGAGCAATTAGAAGGTTATTTTCATAAAAGTAAATTACATTGATCAAGAGTATAATCAAATGTCACATAAATTTCAAGGTACAGGTGAGGGAGGAGGCTCGCGTGTCACCTTCAGCTGGTCAATACCTACCAGCTGTTGCCTGTACTTAATCGATAAGACCATCTACACAAGGCAGGAGGTAAATCATTCCTGTGACCTTTATTAGTCAGGGACAGGTGACCCATATCAGTGTTTTAGATTTCATTCGTTTTCGATTATCAAATTTCATCTCACTACCCATACGTTTTCACCCATCGATAACTTGCTGGGAATAACAATATTCTTTTCACTATCCCGGAAATTCCGCGGAATGAGCATTACAAAAATTGTTGTGTGTGCCGAAATGTTTGTGAGTAGGTGTCCCATGGGTCTCACGCCTCCCTGTTTAGATTGCTGCTTGTATATCTGGGATTGAGCTCCCACGTCATTTTTAGTCACAGATGATTCAAAAGTCTTCCTTTTTGACTATCTCTCTTGTTGTTATAACGATTTAGGTGTTTATATATGGCATAGAATTTAACCTAGAACTTAAAACGACTGTGTAAACATACAGTCTATTTCTTTAAACTTAGATTCTTAACTCAGATCTCGATTGTAGTCATAAAACGCTCTTCAAGTATTTTTTGGATGATAAAAAATATGCAACGCATACAAAGAATTCAGTAACTCCCCTGAGATGGTGGCTGTAATGAACCAGTCTGGGTAACTTTCTCTGGGGACTGTAGACGTCACCCCTGACCTATCCAGAATCCTGGTGTGTCCACTAGTTATGCAATAGAAGTTTGTTTCTGCATATTGACCTTTCATTTCAACGTAAGGAACGTGTGGGAAGCGATTCCGTGAATCTCAGTGGTTGACCTCCTGGCTTTAGTCCGACGCGTTGCATAACCATCTTCCATAACCATCTCTTTCCTCTACTATGGTGTTGCTGTCCTCTCACTGTGGTCTGCAGGCGTTCTTCCTCGTGAGCTGTCCGCGTGGCCTAGTCATTCACGATGGCCTAGACACGCAGCACGCGAGTGGCTGCTGCTTCCCACAATTTCTAAGTAAAGACTAGTCACATAAGGACTGATGTTAATGATAACCTCCCTCGTTCCTCGAGCAATATTGCTGAGGAATTCCCCTCCCTCCTTTCTTTCTCTCTTTTCCTTTAGCATGTCCACCTTTCAGAGTCAGATCTATATACATAGCAGGAGCTCCAGGTAATCTCTTCTGAATTCCTCCTCGCATCTTCCCTCATGTTTGCCGTATGGTTTTGTTCCTGGCCTTGCCTGCTGCTACCAAAAAGATGATAATGGTGTGACCACATTGGGTACAGTGTTCTTATGTGTGTTTGTCTTGTGTGGACCATGTATGTATATCTCGGGCACATGAAGTTTCCCCGTTTGTGCTGATGACTTGTCATACATCGCACTGAACGTCGAAGGTTGATAAACTCTTGATTTGAAGGTTGACGGCCATAATGTGTCACATCAGATCGAGTTGATACAATTAAAATTCACTTTTCTAAGATTTCAGAAGATATATAAAGAGCCTGATATTCCCCATATGGTAGGACAGCATTCGAGGTGTGGTTAACCTAGAGTGTTGTACGACTCAAGGTACATATCTGTAATAGAATCCGAAGAGGAAGCTTGTTCTCTGGAGGATCGTGGGATCTCGTTGATCTGGGCCAGAGCTGGTAGCGAACTTGATGTAATAAGATAAGACCTGATTTCAGTGAAAGAGTGACGCATACACACAGTCTAGTAATACCGAAGATTACATCATAAATGTACCATCATGAACGCAAAGAGAATAAATGACAGAAGTGCTTATGAGACAGAGAGAATCATTACATATTAACAAAGATGACACCGTTAGTGATGAAATTACTAGTGGAACAGCACTGCTGCCACTATCACTCTTCGGTTTCTGAATTGAAATGATTTGAAAAATGTTGACACCATTAGTTATGGCATAATCATTTTCAGTGTCATGAACGCAATACTTCTGGAGATAAAAGATACTTTTCGTAAGGAAATAACTTTAGGATTAGTTAGGATGCTGTTAGTATAGGTAGACGAAAGACTGTGATCAGGACGCAGTAATTTGTAACGAAAACATATCGATCATAACTTGGAATATTAACGTACCAGTATCAACGTGACAATAGACATTTTAGTCCTTCAAAGCCTCAGGTCAGGAAAATTATGATAAACTTCACACACCGAGAAAAATAAACGTCACACACGGAGAGAAGACTTGATGGAATGTACATCCTGGCCTCCATGCAAAACTGTCTATCTTGGGGTCATACCATGAAATGCTCCTCACCTTTACAGACAAGACCACTTCATTCCATTGGCTGCTGAACGTTAAGGTCTCGGTTCTGTACTTACCTCCTAACATTTCCATGGCCGTATAGACTGGAAAATTGACCGACACTGATATCTAATATACTTTTCACACTTTTTCTACAGACTCATAAGAACCAAATAAATGTAAATCACATAATTTGCAAAAAGTTCGGGTTTTCATAAACAGCTGATGAAAACCTAAGCAGAATTTGTTATTTATTTATTGTGGCGTCAATTATGTTTTAAGAAAATAATTTTGTGGAAATGCATCAGAGATAAGTAAAATATTCGTTCATTTTTCTTTTATGTCGAAGTAGAGTAATATGGTTATACATGAGTCAACAGGATAAAATTCTAATCGTTTCACATTTTCCTGATTACAGGTTTCAGTTTGATGAACAAACATTTTCATTTTCATTTTTGGCGAGGAATTATTCAGCGTAGGAACTGTTATATCAAGTTTATTATGGAAGGTTACAAGGTGAGGTATGTGGTGGACACGTGTCCCGCGCTGGTGAACGGATGAAAAGTTATTTCTAACCTGGTGTGGAAGTGACCGAGGAATGCTTGAACAACCTTGCAACAAGATGGATACTGTCTGATGGACGATTCCGTGTTAAGTCTTTCATAAGTCGGTCGCCACCCGCGGTGTGGAGCGACCCTGGAGGACAGGTGGGAGAAAGTCCACGCTTGAAAGCGTAAACACTTCCCCTGGTGCCTGAGGCCGTTGTTATTTGAATTAAGTAGTTACAGTGATTTTGATACGTAGCGAAAGTCTTTGCTTTCTAGACTCATTTCCTTTTTTTTTCTCTGCTCTCTCTCATCTCCAATAAATAGTTACCTTTCTAGTCGCTCCATCTTAGTAGTAGTTAATGGATTACTTCTCCCTCATGTTCTGTCATTAATGGTGTCCTTCATGATTCTGTGTTATCATCTGCCCTCCTTCTTCTCTCCATAAACGATCTCTGTTCAGCCTTCAATCCTCTTCCCTCATACACCGATGATTCTGTTATGCATAATTCATTTTAGTTTCCCTCCCTGCAATAGGATATATTTCCTCTCTTAATCAAAACTTTTGCAGATTCTCAGGATAGGGAAACACAACTGGGTTAAAAACAGTGTGAAAACGGACTTTCTTCCTATGTCTCTCCAACTTTCTGTAGTTCCCGATTATCAAATATCATCTCACCACCGATACGTTGTAACCCAGCGATGACACAAACACGTTGGAAACAACAACATTCTGGAAATCCCACGGAATGAAGGACACAAAAATTCCCTCTCAAAAGTTGTGTGTTGTGTGTGCTGAAATAACTGTTATGAGTAGCTGTGCCAAGGGTTTCGTGCGTCCCAGCTTAGATTACGGCTTGCATATCTGGGATTGAGCTCCCATGTCTCTTTTTGTCACAGTGGAATAATAAACCTACGCTTTATTTTCTCATTTGCTATTATAACGATTTAGATGTTTATACACAGCACGGACTTTGACCTAGAGCTTAAAATCTCTATATAAGCACCCTATCCATTTGCTCAAATATAGAATGTTAACTCAGAACTCTATAGCAGTTATCAAACACTCGTAAAACATTTTAAAGCCGATTAGACATATGCAATTCAGCCAAACAATTCGATGATTGCCCCGAGCTAACGGCCGGTAATGAGTGAGTTTAGATGACTCTGGGAAACTGAACCAGTCACCCCTGACCTATCCAGAATCCTGGTATTTCTGCCATGCAAAAGAAATTCGTGTCTACATTTAGGTCTTTCAGTTCACCGTAAGGAACGGTTGAGAGGGGATTCTCTAGATCCTAGTGGCTGATCTCCAGGATGTAGTTCGAAGCGTTGCATGATCTCCTTCGTAACTCTCTCTTTCCATCTGTTGTGATGTTGCTGACCTCTCTCTTGTGAGCTGTCCGCGGGTCCAAGTCAGCCACTATGGTCTGGACCCGCAGCACGAGACTGACTGCTGCTTCCTATTATCTCTAAGTAAAGACTGGTCATATGAAGACTGACTGTTATGATAACCTCCCAGCTTCCTTGAGCAGTACTGCTGTGACGTTCTTTTCCCTTCTTTTTCTCTCCCTTTCCCTATAGCATGTCCATCTTTAAGAGTCAGGTCTATAAACATATGAGGAACACCAGGTAATTTCTTCTATATTCTTTCTCTCATAGTCTCATCTTTCTTTTCTTTCAGCCGATATGGCCACGATTGTTATAAGGTTTGCTGTTTGCCATACCGACGACTATCAAAAATTTAGAATGATATGACCGCGTTGGGTACGATTCTCTTATGCGTAGCTGTTTTTTGTGGACCATGTGTTTCCATTGGGGTCACAAAGTCATCCCGTTTGAGTCGCTTACTTGTCATGAATCTCGTTGAACATCGATGGTCGATGAACTCTCGTTTTTAACGTTGACGGCTGTAATGTGTCACATCAGATCCACTTAGAACAATCAAGATTTTATTTTTTTAGATTTGAGAAGATGTATATAGAGCCTGATATTCCCATATGGTAGGACAGCATTCAAGGTATGGCTCACTAAGTGTGTCGTACAACTCAGTGTCCATGTCTGCAATAGAATCTAGAAGCTTGTCTCTGGTACTACGTATATAATCGCATTGGTAACTCATACCTGATGCGTCAAAACTGCTTGTCTAGTCACCGTTGTTACTAGATGGTTTGCATATGAAGGATGAAAACAGATCTTTCATCCAGGGAAGTCACTTCATAGTACTGAGCCTCCACCCGAAGAGTCACCATTCAGATATATGCAAGTCATGACGATCTATATATAGAGTAATGACATCAAAAGAAAGGAAGTGGGAAGAATATTATCTATTGTTTTCACTGATGAAATACAGAGAAGGACAGTTCATATATCTTTTCTGTTCTTTAGGTAAGTTTGGGAATATGTGAGGCCTTGAGAGTGGCTGAGTATAAGAACAGTACCTGGTCCCTTACTAACTATAGGAATAATTTTCTATTTCAATTTTTTTCTTACAACACAGTAGTCTGATAAATCATCTGGGCCGCTTAGGATTATGATTTTTTTACATTGTTTTTCAGTCATAAATCAATGCACAAACTCGCTAAAAGATCAGGTTTTCCAGTTGTTGTACAGTGTCATGCCAAGGTTCACAGAAGCTTTTAGGGCGGAAAACGTATTAAACATCTATTATGATGCTGTCATATGATTGTGGTCTGGTTGATGTTTATGTGCGTTATATGTCCGAGGACATTCTCTTATGTAGTGTGGTGAAAGATTTTTATCAACGGCTAAAAATCGGGAATTACCTTCTCTAATGGTTAGTCTTCGGCATTTTAGAATGAACTTATTACAGTTCAGATTTTTAAATTCTCACGAAGAGATGGAAAGTCGTAGAGCGACCTTACTAACGAGCTGGTCCTCGTTGAGCTGGGTCAAAGCTGGTCACTAACTTGTGGAAATAAAAGACTTGATTTCAGAAATATATAGTTGCATATTGATAGACACACAGTCTAGTAATACCCTAGGATACATTGTAACTGTAGCACCATGAATACAAAGAAAGTTAGTGACAAGTGCACGAGAGAGAGAGAGAGAGAGAGAGAGAGAGAGAGAGAGAGAGAGAGAGAGAGAGAGAGAGCCAATACATATTAACAAAGATGACACCGTTACTGATAGAAAAACACTGCTTCCAGTACCAGTCACGGTTTCTTTATTGATATAATTTCAACAAAGTTAAAGATCAATTTCGTAAGGAAATATCATCAGCATGCCGTTCGTACGGACACCTGAAGTAGACGAAAGACCATGATCAGTACGAAGTAATTTCTCACGAAAACAAATTGATTATAACTGGAGATTGTAACGTACCAGTTTCAACGTGACAGTAAGTTTTCCAGCTCTTCAAAGCCTTTATCTTACATGCATGAAAATAGATGTATCTTTTTGACATCCATCAACGAACAGTTCAGGGAAATTATGATAAAAATCATGCAGGAAGAAAAGACTTCGTAGAATGTACATCTTCATACATTGTACATCCTGGCCTCCATCATGAGCAGGTAGCATGAGTTCGTACCTGGATATGATCGTCCACATTACAGACGGGACCACCTCATACCACTGGTCCCTTACGTCGAGCTCAGTACTAACCTGCCACACGTTCTCACGGTCGAGCAGACAGGAAAAGTGTCAGAAACAATTACTGGTCACATTACTCTCACTCTCAAGGGTAACAAATAACATCACTCATGGAACGCGTATTATAATACGCGTTTCATACGTTTTCTACGTAACCATAAGAACCAACGAAGTGTAAATCACATAATTTACAAAAATATTAGACATCCTTAACAGCTGATGATGAGAACATAAACAAACAAAACTCCATATTCTTTTTCATTTCGACATTAAATAATATCTTGACGAAAGAAATAAAGAAATGCATCAGATACATTGTGAAAGTTTCAGATTTTTATATACGTCAGAACTGAGTAGAGTAACATGATTATACTCGGAGTCAATAGGATAAAATTCTAATCTTTGTACATTTTCCTGATTACAAGTTTCCATTTGACGAACAAACATTTTTATTCTAATTTTTTGGCGAAGAATTATTCAGTGTAGAAACTGTGATGGAAGGTTACAAGGGTGAGGTATGTGGTGGACGTGTGTCCGGCAGGTGAACGGGTGAATATTGTAGGATTAAATCGTATTTCTTACCTCATGTGGAAGTGACTGGTAATTTTTATATCACATATTATTGTAGTTAAGTATATATTACACTATGTACAATGAAGATGACATTCGTATATCATCTGTGGTTGAAGAAACGTATTCTTTTTATTAACATCTGCTAAATCCATATTAAACATAAACTATTTGTAGAAGAGAAGTAGAACACGAATAACATGAATACCAATTTTTTTTATGAGCAAGATTAGTTATAAGGATACATCGTCCCTCGCTGGCTGGCAACAGTAAGAGATGTACCACTGGAGTTAACACTGGAAATGATTGTAATAGTGAACACAGGTATTGTAGGTAGTGACGGAGCATTGTTGCTGCCCTTCCTAGTACACGTTTAGCAATGATCATAATGAACCCTGTGCCATCATGGTACTGGTACTGGTATTAGTGATAGTGACACTGTTAGTGTTGACTCTAAGAGCCGTTGGCACCACTGGTACCACCTGTGATGGCGTCACATCCTCTGTCAATACTAACGTTATTGTGACTTGTACCACTTGTGTTGATCAGGGTCATGGTTATAGTGTTGTTGGCATAAGTGATTCTGAATTTAAGGGCAGTCGAGACTTTTCTGTGAGCACGGGAAGCGTTCACAGTAGCGGTGTAAGTGGATCTGATACTTATGGTACTGATGCTAAAGATGTTGATCCTATGTGGTGTTATTCTCTATAGAGTTGGCTTTATTGTGTTGTTGTTAGTGGCATTTTTCACTACTGGTGTTGACACAAGACGGGTAACGCTTGTCATGGTATGATGACAGTGTTGACGTTACTGGTACAGGCCTGAGTGTTGTTAGCTCAAGCAAAGTTGCCTCTAATGGTGTTATCCCTGATGACACTCACCTTACTTATCAATGATAATATTCACCATGCTAGGCTCTTTGGTTTTGCTCAAAGGAATTCAAACAGCAACAGACGACTGGGTCTTATCGAGGGTGACTGTGATAGCCAGAGAGGTGAGGAGGAGAACTACCTGGGAACTTTATATCTACGGAAGTGCAAATATAGTCAGTCGTGGGCTGGAATCATAGGTTTCGTCAAAGTGTATCTCAAACGTATACATGGTGTTCCTTCCAACTGTTCTTACTGGTAGACAACTCCATATGTCAAACATCCTTTGAAAAGAAGTAGGAGTTGACCTCATTTGATGTAAACATTTGCATACGAGTTTCTAATATTGCTACAAGTGGAAATCTAGCTTTACCAGGCTGCATATATCAAGATTGTCAAAGGCTTTCAACATTCTGACGACATTGAAAAATAACCTTTTAATATTTTTGTAAACTGAAAGAGTTTAGGTCTGCCAGACGGCGCTTGTAGGATTCATATATCAGTCTGTACTAGAATTGAACTTAGAATTTCACCCCAGTCAATCTTAAAAGCAATACGAAGATCATTACAAAAAATTGCGTGTCGTAAACCTGGTATCACAACCATCGTGTTGACCAACATGACAAACAGATCAGAAACTTACCTCAGAAGCATTATGTTTGTGAACAGTCGTACTGTATGTAACTTGAACCTCGTTTTATTAATGACATCCTCGTTGAAGCCAGAACTAAACCTTATATATTCAAGTTTCGAGTAGGTTTCTCAAAGAATTATATCAGAAGCACTATCAAGCAAGTTTAGCAGAATCCACGCTTGGAGTTACTGTGGTAGAAACTAGCGTAAATGCGCTACAAAGTTTTTCTTACCTATGGTAGGAGTTTTATTTGTATCCATGACTTTCAGAATTTCACTCTTAGGTTATACTGAGAACCTTACCAATATCTCCTGCGAAAGAAGAAAGAGGAACAGCTGCATCAGTCCACCCTTCTACGTGCTCTATTTTCCCCGTCACGTTTTCTATTAACTCCCCACAGTTGAAACTGCCTGCTCCAAAAGAGGGATTTCAATTTACAAGTGGGACTGATCAGTTGGAGGGAGGGAAGGGAAAGTGTTGAAAGAGTGGGTGGCCGGATTAATTACACTAGCTCCAGCGAGTCAAGAAAAGTAGACTTTTCAATCCTTTAAAGCCCATATTTTCATGGCCTGCGCTGCACTAAGGTACATGCGCTGGTGCCAAATGTAGGAGGACGAGAACAGTCATCAAGAACGGCGATAAAACAAACACCAAGAGGTAAAGTTAGTCAAGTAGTACAACATGGTGTGAGCAATGCGTCATGTTCGAAGTTAAACGAGGTTAGTACATACATAATGTAACCAAACCTACCTTGAAGAGTAATCTCTTCCATAAGAGACACATGTAAATCAATAAGTAATTGATTAAACACCAGGTAGTAAAATATAAGAAATTGCTACAACTTGATGAGAAACGTGAGCAGAGCCTCCAAATTCACTAGATGGAGGGGACACCGTCCTCATGCCGTCTTACATCACGTAGATGATAATCATACTAACTGATAATTTGTCATATATACCTAGGAGTATATACAGTAGAGATAAGCCTGAGATTACACTGAGCCCAACACTGACCAGAGTCGCACAGTAATCTTCAGATTTACCTCAGAAGCTACAACCCTATGGCTGACTGGTTTTCCCCTTTTGGTTTAAAATGACCATGATGAGGGCAGAACATTAGTAGTACACTCCTGTGAGGTTACTTCCGACTTTTACAAACTGGAATTTAGGGAAGACGAACGTCCATAGACAAATTTGAAGGTAAATGTTGGACACCCACCCGATGCGCAACATTAGAGGTCATCATTCCTCCCCAGCGCGTCACATAGAGTGTCCGAGCGTGAGCGGCAGGTTACCTCAGGCTAAAGGAGACCGACAACCTCTGTATTGCCCTACCTCTTGCACTTTCTCCAGTTAGTGACTGCACAGATAGGCGAGGGTAGCGGCGCTGCGGCGAGCTTCATGGGTTGGCGGTAGCTTGCCCGGGTCCATCGCCTCGATGATTGGACGAAGGTCTGTTAGACCGAGAACAGGGGCGAAGTGCGTCATGCGCTTCCCGCGTAGTGTTCGTGTCCTGTCGGGATGTAGCGACCGGACAGAGTAGATGACATATTCGTCCTGCTGCTACGCAGGAGTTACCACAGGAACCAAGTGGTGGCCTTCTCGCTCGTTCTGAAAGGACGAATAACACCTTACAGGCGTCAGAAGTGGCCCGAGTCCTGGCAGAATGTCGTGTCGGGACTCTCATCTTGGAGGACTGTAGCCTGGAAGCCATAACAATGAAGAAGGGGGTTTTATGCAGAAGATCCGCCGAAGATACGTTTCCGGGTAGCGGTGTGACTGAGGAAGACTTAGGACTTTCTGAAGGGACCAGATCGTATTGTCCGGACGAGTTGGTGCACATTGTGGAAAAAAAAACACCGCTGTAGAAGATCCAGAAACTGTTGACAGAGGTTGATCCCAAAACCATAATGGAAAGGGTCACCCAGAGCGGCTACATGGCAAGGCATCGTTAAAGCCGTTTATTTCTTGAAAGAAATATGAAAGATATGAAAGAAATAGGAAGACAATCCCTTCTGAGATATGAGGTGAAATAATCTGCCTCGGGAATGCCTGAGAGGCCTTGCAACAAGACAGATACTGTCTGATGAACGATTCAACATTAATCTTTCATTAAGTCTGTCGCCACCCGCGATGTGAAGCGATGCTGAGGGACGGGTTAGAGAAAGTCCACGCTTGAAGACGTAAGGGCTTCCCAAGGTGCCCAAGGTCATTGCCTTTTAGACAGAGGAAGCCAAGGGTTAGGGGCTACGGTACGAAGGCCTGAAATTGTGTTCTTTATAGCTAGACGGTCTACATCGAGGCAATGATTAGGAGAACTCGGCCCCGAGAGGATTGGAGGAGAATACACTGGTAGGAGCCCCATAGTGGCAGGGGTAAAAAAGATGAAGGACCACCTGTTGCAGTTGATGGAAAGGGTGTCCAGCTACCCCGTCTCCGTGGCTTCAGTCCTGATGATGAAAGCGGAAATCTTCGCGTCACCGGAGTAGGGAGGAGATCCGCATCCAGTTGACCCCACATGTTTATGGGTGATTCAAAGACTCGTGGAAAGGGCTACCATTCCACTGATGAGTATGGGCGTTGGCCCAGACATTCTGCGCCCCTGGAATGTACGTCGCCGACTGGATGAGGAGGGAACTCATGTGAGCCGTAAGAAACAGGCGTTTCGACTGGAGTCGTAGAGAGAATGACCTCGCTGACCCTCGCCTATCGAAACAGAGGACCGTCACCTTGTTGTCCACCGGGAAACTGACAGATAGGTTTGGCACTGAAGGAACTTATAGCAAAAGAAAAAAATGACAAAAAAAACGCGAAAAACGCGACAATCAACCGCTTGGCATTGATATTTCATTACCTGTAGGTGTCTGACCACTGACCCTGCCCTTGGTGACCTTGCGACGACTCTAACCCTCAGCCCATGTTGAAGCGTCTGTGGTGATGCACCAGGTTGGGGCAGGATTCATTTAGGTCTTGCTGACAGTAGACGCTGTCGCTTCCTCGTGTGGAAAAGGTTTACATGAGAAAGACAGACAACAGGAGGCCTGATTGGCCCACGAGTGGGCTGTCTGGTTAAAAAAGAAAAAAGTTTAATAAGTGAATGTAATTCCGCTCAGAAGTTTTTTTAAGCTATCACCGACTCCCCGCTGCTGCACATTAGCCTTCTACTGTTCCTGTTACCGTTATCGTGAAAATGGGTTTGAAAGATTCTGGCTGAACAAACCAAAGGTACGATTCCCCGCTCATGTCAATCTGCGATGCCGTACACGTTCAAGCGGATCACTTCCGCTGCATTACTGAGAGAGTCGGGGAAGCTCACACACGCAGGCGACGAGGAAGGGTAGCCGACACCGTCATGGCAAACATTTTACGTTGAAAGCGTTTCCTGTTTTCGGCAGAGAGACCATGAGCGCCAGCTACCTTGTCCCACTCCACTCCTTCCCGAGCCATACCATCCGTAGGAAGGGGACCAAGGACAACTTTCTGAAGTTATCGTGAGACCCGGTGGATTCCGACGTCTTGATGGTGGTACCGGTCATATGAAGCGTCGATTGAGGCGAAGCCGTTATC
>JAUTXX010200358.1:0-25830 GCA_032273605.1 Panulirus laevicauda | reverse complement strand
GTATGTATATGTGCGTGTGTGGGCATTTATGTATATACATGTGTATGTGGGTGGGATGGGCCATTCTTTCGTCTGTTTCTGTGCACTACCTCGCTAATGCGGGAGACAGGGTCAAAGTATAATGAAAAAAATATATATATATGAGTGTGTGAGCTGCTTTCTCTTTACCTCTCATCTTGTTTTAGCAACAACCCTCATCTCTTTAACCAACTACTTTAATTATTTCTTTACAATACTTTCATTAACTGTTACAAATCTGAAGCAGTTTCCCAAACTTCTCCGATACTCTTGCTCCATAAAAAAACAACTTTGTATACATTTACCTCCATCCAAAATGGCTTGTTATTCTTAATTTAATTCTAATTCACTCTTCTCTAATATTTCTCATTTCATTTTCTTTCATTTACACAAACATCTTAACTTTTCATCTCAAGACTTTATCTTTACACTTTCATTATTACCCTCTGAAAGAATCAACTTCTTTCAAGCTCTCTTTTTCACTTCAACCAAATTCCTTTATAGTAATTCTGCCACACTGAAATTTTCTATCACAATCTATACTTTTATTTCAACAAACCTCTATAGCAGCCTCTAACACTGCACTCTTTTACCTTACCCAATGTAAATACTTATATTCTTTCTGACCAAAACACTACAATCATGGTCTTTCCAACTCCGTTTCAGCTGTGTCTATATTATACCCTCAACTTTTAGCTATGAGAATCATGTTATATTTTATATCTGAAGAAATTCTTAAAAATTAATTAATCAAATAATAAAAATTAACACACAGTGGTGTTCCAATATCTTACTTGGGATGCTGAAAAATCAGTGACTCATCTACTCTCTCAGTTATGAGATTTCCAGGTAAATCTAGGTATGCAGCACCAGGTCGTCCATAAATTGTGCACTTAATAGCTTTTGCCACGTGGTATGGTATAGTATCAATTCTTGGAGGTCGGGCTGAGTATTTGCAATACATGCGACATGACTCAACCTATTAAAAGGCAATAAGGAATATTTCTAATAGTACCATGTCTCAAAGAAAAAGAAAAGTAAATGACCAAACTAGATAAAAAAACTATAAGCCTAAAACATTTTTATAAATTTAAGCAATATTTAAAGCAACCAAAACATAATGGACTCTTAACAGAAACCAACAGATAAGCTAAAATAATCTAGGCATAGTCCATTTAAACAATAAAATGTTGTGAAGCACATAAACCCATGGAGTTGGCATATTACTGTATTATGAACTTAATTACAAACTCAGGGACAAAGCTCCTTACAATGCCCTCTTTACTTTGTTGTCAATTTTTGATATCATTATCATAAAGAGTATTAAAATAGCACCATTCCTTGGACAACCGCATATGGAACATTTTCCTCAGATTTGGTTCATGGAGACATGGAATGACTTAGGATGAGATGGAAGGAAGGAGCGAATGATACTTTTGAGTTTTCAGGTCCTGAACACATAGGAGGATATAAGGTGTGCACAGTTTGAGTGAAATGAAGTGATGTGGTATTCATGGGGCAATGTACTGTCAGTATGTGGAATCAGGGTATGTGAAGAGGTCAATGGAAACCACAGAAAAGTCTGTGTGGCTTTGACTATGGAAAAGGGAGCTCTGATTTTGCTGCATTAAACATGACGGCTAGAGAGTGGATGTGAGCAGGTAAGTACTTAAAGTATAAAAAAAGGAAAAAACCTACAGTCCATTTACAAAAGATTATTCTATACATTAAAAACATAGAAACAATACTTTTTTTTTCAAATCTGTCCCAATTACAAAGGGTACATGTTAGAAGTCCACAAAGTACCCTAATTCTCAAATGTGAAGTGTCTCACACTGAAATATAAGTTGAGGTATAATTGTACATTATACATAACAGTTAGAGCATGGATATGTGCAAATGAGGCTTCTGTTCATTTGTTCCAGAAGGTACCTTGTTAAACTGGGAAAAGCAATTAGTTATAAAAAAAGCTGTTGCAAAGTGAAAGTTTCCAATGGAAAGAGACAAATTTTCTTTTTAAATACCTGATTATCATATATTACGACAGTTTTTCTTGAACCCTCTTACAGTATACATTTTGGGATGATAGTTTCCCAAAAAGTTTTCTTCCACAGATGGGCCATTTTTAGTAATACACGTTGCAACTTCCTAATCTGGCCACTCCCATGGTCTGGCATGTTTTGAATCTGCCACCATTAGTTATTAGTTTGTGGATCTGCCACTTGGGCGGCATTGTTAGCAGCACTAAGGCAACAAAATCTGTTTACACTGCAGTTGAGCTCATCAACAGTCCTCTTAATTTATATTCAACTGTATTTTAGCCCTTCCGTATGTCGTCCAAGAGACTAAGAGATGCAGAAGATGGACCTAGAGCTAATAAGCATAAGCATAAATCATTATTTATGCTCGAGAAGATGAAGTTATTGAAAAATCAGATAAAGGGAAGTCAGTTAAGACTGTGTGTGAGTACTATGAGATCAGATTGTCAACTGTGTACGACTTTGGGGTCAATTTCTGTTTTCTGGCATTTTCTGTGGTCCAGGAATGGCCAGGTCCCAAGGTTGCAGGATTAAAGAGTTACTTACAACCTGCATTTGAAATTCTAAAACAAGGCCAAGTAACCCTTAAGCTGCATAGGTTATCTGAAATGAGACTCCCCAGTGAAGTAAATATCAAAATATACTTTTTATCTACAGAATATGTCTATTTAACAAGTTATTGAAGAAACACCCAAAAAATAGTTCATTTTTCTGTATGTCAGTGTGGGAGGATGCTGAGTAAATGGGGAGGGCCTTGTCTGGCTACAGTGATGCTCCCTGTTAATGTAAGCATATGACAATTTTGGTCTTTTTCTGGATGTGATTTTGTTCTACATACACCTATATCACATTGAATGCTTTAATGTTTTTTCCTAGAGTGATTTCACACTTCCCATTGGAATCATTTACTTTTCTGTTCTCTCCACACCAAGCTTCTATTATCACAAACAGCATCAAAAGGACCTGGTGGCCTGCTGCTGTTTGCATTCCTTTGTATTTAATAATAATCCTAAAAAGGATGAAGTAATCAAAACCAACCTGTGGACACTCCTGAAAGGCCCCTAGGCCTTCTTGCTCTTGGTCACTGGAGCCACCAATCACCAACAATGGCCAGCAGTTTGTCTGAGCATTTGCCAAACCACCAATTGTGTGGAGAAGTCCTGGACCTGACACAACTAAACACACCCCAGGCATTCCCGTCAAGTAACCTGTGTTGAAATAATTACTGAAAATCATGCTACACATTCTACACTTTTTTTTAATACATGACAGCCATTTCTTATTTCAGTGAGGTAGCATTAGAAACAAAAGAAAATTGGCCTCACTCATATGCATCCAATCTCTAGATGCCATGTCTAATGCATCAAAACCAGAGCCCCCATTCACTGCCAAATCCAACAAACTAATCCATGGTTTTTCTTCCATTTCATCTGGCCACTGGCAGCATGTTGCTCCCCCCATCAAAAATTAGCATTGATCCAATTCGCTGTATCTATTATATGCTTGTCACCCTCCTGAATGTTCAGGCCCTGATACTCTAAGGCCTCCTTTGCTCCATGTTTCAATTTCCTTCTCAATTCTTTCCCTTTTTTGCTTGACTTCTGACGTAAGTTCATACTGTATCCTCTCTGTTAGTTTTCTTTATTCACACTCCATATGCCCAAACCATTTCAGCACATCCTGGTTGTGGCCTCTCAGTCTAACAACACTTACTACTAAGCCTGTCTCTGACTGTCATTTTTTGTATGATCAATCCATATGAAGCCAAGTATCATCCTTAGGCATTTCATTTCCAACACATCCGCCCTCCTTTCCTTTGCCTTTAAGGCCCAAGACTCATCCATGCAACACTGTCAAGACAACTAAATCTTCAAACACATCCATCTTTGCCCTTAATGACAATAACTTCCACACATTCCTCAAATCACCCATGACTTTCACCCTATTTTCCATCCTACGACTTATTTCAGCCTCGATGGTTTTATCCACTGCCAATGTCCACTCCTAGGTATCTAAAACATTCCACTTCCTCCACGTCCTCCCTGTTCAAACTCACTAAAACTAATCTGTATCAAACCCTCTACCCCCAGCACTGTATCTAACAACCTTACTTTTGTTCACGTTAAATCTCGCACTCTTTCTCCCAAACTATGAAATGAGCTTCTGGTTTCACTTTGAAGTCTGCCACCATAACCATGCTCTCTGCAAACAAATGTCTACCCTCCTAGGCCCCTCCACCCCAAGCATACCGAAGATCCACCCTTGCTCAAAGGTCCTAGCATTTATCTCCCTCCTCATGAACAAATCAGTCATAGTGACATCACACATTCTTGATGCAAATCCATCTGCATATAGATAGCTATGGAAAATAAAAAGGAACAAATTGTTTTAATACTGTGTTATTCAAGAAAGTTATTTAATTAAGAGTAATAAAATGTTACAATTTTAATTTCCTAAGAATAAAATATATATCACACACACATTTAATAGTTTTCTTCTATTAGTACAAATTAATGCAAAAATATACGTCACACATTTAATAGTTTTCTTATACCATGCAAGTGACTTCTATTAGTACAAATTAATGCAAAATTACTTTCTTATAATACAGCTTACCTATAGCTTGGGCAGCATAGCATGCAGCTTGTTCATTACGCATCCCAATGTACTTAATACCTGCTTGCTGAGCTGCCACTGCTATTTCAATAACAGGAATTCCCACTATCTATAAAGAATAAAATAGACCAAATTCATCTTGTAAGACAAAAAAGAGCTTCCTTATCCACGTGCATACCAAGACCATTATCAGTACAGTATATCCTAAAAAAAACTCCAGTGACTGATGATCCATGGAAGTATGGTATATAAGATGCAATCTTTTTCACAAAGTCTTTCCAATAGTTACCCTGCATATTATATGCCAAAGGTTACCCCTTACAGGAGACTTTGTTTCAGGTTGCGGGTAGGCAGAAATATCATCCATTTATCAAATACGACATACATCTTAAACTTGCTGAACATGACGGATGTGTTCCAAGACAATGTTGTACAAATCAAAGTCATGTAAATCATAGCTATTATTACACAGCAAAAATGGGCCCATCCCAGTTGATCGTACCAGGTAGGAGAGTATCAGTGATCAGCAAGAGGCATCTGTGATTTTGCAGGCACTACATCTCTTTGTAACAGCAAGCTAAAATAAAGATTTTTTATGTGCGGATAGTAAGAGCAACTATCAAATGTATGAACTGAATGATTTTTTGCAGAATATTTCGTTCTAAAATCAGAGTACATCTTATATGCCACAAAGTATTGAAGATTTATAGCTTATATAAATATACAAATATATGTTTTGTGCTACTGTAAACTTATGTATATAACTCATATCTTTTTCTAGTTTTTCTAGACTTTCATATTCTTGAAAAGCAAATACAAAGAATATTGGTCAATAATTTCTGGTCTTGAAACTATCAGAAATACTTCCACTTTTCTAATTTGACCCTATAAACAATTAGTAAAGCAGTTACTATACCATGATTTTCATAATATAGAATATCAGAGATGATGCATATGTGTTTTAATGTAATTTCAGAAAATCAAAAGGTAGTTTATTTGACAATTCAAAAAGGTTTTTACTGAGCTTACAAAAGACGAAAGTGACAAAAAAGTTTAAAATGTGAAACCTTGCATTCAACTGAGAACACTGCATACTTACTCCAAACATATATCTAACACCTTGCTGAACAAGAGCATCCACTAGGACATGAGCACCATCAGTTTCTTCCCCAGACATCCTACTTTTTTGTTCTGATTCTTTTCTGAAATACATGGCACTTTGAATAGGAAAATATGAAAAAGGGGAATACTTTATATAATACATACATCTAAAAACAAAGCATACATATTCACATACTCTTTGACAGTACATGGTGGCATTCATATTCATATTTCAAATCTAGGATTACAGTTCAACAAGCATTAAATTTGAAAAATCTTTCCTTCTCCAGCACTTATTAATAAGATTTTTCAACATGCTATATCTGGGAGGTTTGTGGTCATGCCAGTGGTCTTCATCCAAAGAATTCTTTGTGAAATAATGCTGTGCCCATAAAGACAATTAGTACTTCTGGAAAGTGTAGTAAGTTTTAAATAAGTTTCAAAGAATAATCTGATGATACAGTAACAGGCCAGCCATTACGTCATTCTCCGTCCTGTGGGGGTTCGGCTGCCGTGTTGATGGCAGTGTCCTCTGGGGTACCAGCATCACCTAAACCATGGCAGGTTTTCTCCAAGTACTCGCCTTAAAAAGGTAAAATAGGTCAATCTAACCAAATCTAGTTTCGATGTGTAAGCTATACTGATAAATTACGTACTATCTAACTTCTGATTGCTGTAAGGGCTAGGTAAAATGTGCGGATCATACAGGACTTGCCTGTTGGTTGCCAGCTGAGTCGTCAGAGTTCCTCTTGTCTTGGATGTCACCCTATCCCTATCATAAGAGGCCCCACGACCAAATACTGGAGACACAGTTGTACGCAGTACCCTATAGAAGGTACTACGTCTACAAGCACCGGTGAACATTCAATTCAGGTTATGTTTAAACTAGTTCCTCAAATAACAATATATGGTTGAGACAAGCAATGAACGACTTCTGTTATCTAACAAGATGTACCCAGTTTATATGTGGGATGCCATACAATCGAATTATTTTGAACAGACCCTAATAAACTTACAACTGTAAACTAATTAATGAAAACTAACGATCTGATCAGTTTTAAACGTATTAAAAACATGATGTTGAAGGATTATAAAACTAATTAATACTGATAGTTAAATAAAACTAATTAATAATGATAGTTAAATGATAAGGGTACTAGTTATAAGAGTTTCTATCAATTATTTGAATAATGATTTATATACACTTAATACTTGTTACAGTTTATAAAGTACGAATAAAAGTACTTATCACTCTCATCCATTCTCTGGCTACTTTATCTAATGTACCGAAACGACAACCTTCTAAACTCCAGTGACCTTTTCCTGGTTTCCCCGGCTGCTTCATATACCGTGATTCATTCTACAACAGCACGTCGCTCTTTGTATACCACCCCCTCAAGTTAACTATCCTGTGCACACCTTTCACCCTACTACATATTCAGGCCTAAGAACTCAGTACCGTTTTTATTCCAGCCTTCCATTTTTCACTTAGTCTCTCTCTTCTTGTCTCTTCCACCTCTGACATATGTAACATCTTTGTCTACCTCTCCTCACTCTCTCAATTTGTCCAAAACATTTCAGCACACTCGCTTTAGTTCTTTCATCCTGGGACCCTGAGAGGAATTTTATCAGGGGGTGCAAAGTTTCTCGGGTTTCTTTCCCTTTATTAGTCATCCTGTTTTTATCCACCACGGTTTTATGCCAAGAGCTGTAACACCATAAAGGGCATGGAAGATGAGAGAGGGATTGAATGATAGTCTTCACTATATACAAACTTTTTCTGAGATCCTAGGAAATATCGGGGCCCTTTTTGGATCCCCGGACCCGGAACGATGAACCCCAAGCATCCCTCTCTCAGACACCCTGTTCTCATTCATATTCTTCTCTACTTCACTTCTCTCTTACCCTTTTATTACTCAGCCAAAGCACCTAATACCATATATAATCCTTAAACATTTCATTTTCAACGCATCCAACCTCCTCTGTACATCATCATGTATATCACCAAGCATCGTATAACATCGCTGAGACTACTACATCTTCGTATATATCTATTTTCGCCCTCAGAAAACAATCTCATTTCCACATTGTTCAATGCTTTCAGAAACGTCTCCTCACCCAGATATCTTAAACACTTCACTTCCTTCAAAATTTCTACATTCAATCTCACACTCCAACTAACCCGCTCCTCTGTTCTTCAAAGCATAAAAAACCATGCTTTTATTCACATTTACTCAAAGTCGGAAAGTAAAAAGTGAGTGACGAGTCTTGTCAAAAACCTCACTCCATAGGAGTCTACATTTTCCTGCTACTGGAAGTGGGGCAGCATTGAGCCGCAGAAACCTTTAAGAAGTTCCTTTGCGACACCAGGACTTTCATAAAAAATATTTCAAGGGTAATTATAAATGAATGAATAAATAGATACTTGGAATAATTCACTACGGATTTAATAATAACCTTTGTCTTAAGAAGTCGTCCAATCGAGCGCTTGTGTTGATACCTTTAGAATCGTGTTTTATTGGGGTTAATATGTATGCATTTTATTCGCTGTGTAAGTTACTATGAAATCTAAGGTAATATATGATTTTTATTTAGATTTTATGTTAAGAATTTTATCAATATCTAGTATCACTTACTTTCTATGTGATTATATTAAGGTTTTTCGTAAATCCACATAACACTGCAATAAAGCAATACTCAAGTTTTGCCAGAGAAACGTTTGAGTTTGGAGAGGACTTTGCAGAGAAAGGCCTAGGTATTATTTGATGTAGATATTTATCAAAACTAACCTTTTGTCATTCTGGGATTTCATCTCGAGCGTTTAAGTTAGATTTGTCAGTAGATCATTCTTGTAGAATTGATGTAGAGAACAGAGGCCAAAGTGCCGTTGGCACCCAAAGGATAGTAGGACAGTCGCATGAGGATAATTTTTCAAGTGAGCAGGCCAGGCCATTGTACACCAAGGGTAGCTTGCACAGTGAGATTGTGCATGGTCTCAGATTTTTCTTAACATTGGAAAATGGTTTTAAAGATTATTTGGTCGGATGATGTTACTTAACATTGGCATCGTGAATGACTCTTGGGAGTTGATAGGCCTGAATGTCAAACAACCTGCCAACCATTGTTCATGCTAAATTGACCATGAAATCTGATCACATCTGCACCCTTAACTTCAGCCCTGGATAAAAGATTCAGGCTCTGATGTGTTACAAATGACAGCCAGTATATTTTGATTACTGGCCACTCAAACAGAAACTATATGGACTTTTTATGGAATCCCCCTTTGAGGACTCAGTAATTGAACTCTGATTAATATCCCTACATCTGCATGTGAACCATTTTAAAATGGGATGCTCACTATTATCTTCCGTAGGCAGAGTGTCACATATATGGAATATCATTTGCCATCGAGTTATTGCAGAATTTTTTTAAGTATGAAGTATGAATTGGCTCACTATCAGATTCTTTGTTTCAATCCAGTGAAAAAATATTGTTTCTGTGTTATTTTGATTTATCTCATTGCTTTTGAGAATTACTCATGGGAATTATTGGGTTAGTTTAGGTTGGTTAAATAAGGTTTTGTTTTGTGTTTGGAAATCATTATATGTAGCCCTCCATTTTCCTTGTGACTTTTTTTTTTAAACCCAGAGATGGTGATGTAACCAAATAGCTTCCTTTTATTCATAGTACTCTCATTCATATATGTCCCTTATCTTTATGGCCAGTAGTCTGAGGATCTTTATTTAGATACTTATAAACAGTATCACTAGAAATATTTTATATCTGACTGATGACTCTTTGTCCTTCTTTCTCAAACACTCCTTTTTGTGTTTCATTAGTACACGTATGGCTTCTGTCTGGAGTGCTTCTGTTAACAACCTCTAAGACCTGATCCCTGGAATGCTTACATTTTAATGCATGTATATTTTATGTTTGTTACATGGAAATTGTATATTGTAGTCTTATGCACATTGTCTAGGAATATATATTAATTATTCTGTATATTATCCAGTATGGTAACACTTGGCTATCATTTTTTTATTGACTTCCAAATTATGTTAACTGTAAATTGTTACCTGATCTAAGTTGTTTGTCCTATGGTCATCCTCATATCCTCTTCAAGAGGACTCATTCCTGGCCTAAAAATCCTTGTATGAATTGTTGAGAAGCATGTATGATATATAAGAACTTAAAGATCATTGATTTTTATTTCTCGTACTAGATGAAGATGACAGGAGATATTTTCAGTCAAATTAATTTCTCCTACTAAATGAAGATTTACAGAAAATATTTTCACTGAACACTTCTCTCTCCATACAGGTGCTCTTTAATTGGTGTCATAACTGAGAAGTGGAAAATTGAAGCTGTGGTACATTGTTCTTTGGAATGAAGAGGAAATTTTTGGATATCAATTCTTGAGAAAATAAATTCACACTTACATCAGTCTGACAGTATCTCCTTGCAATGTCTGACGGTGAAGACTCCCCTGTGGCAATGGGTGGTGGAGGGGCTGGTGAACGTCAGTGGTATGCACCCCTAGACAATGCCATAGCAAGAGGGGACTCCCCGCCAGATTCTCCAGGAAGTCCAGTAGCCACAACAAATATTCACATCAGCAATGAGTACATGGAATTGGATGAACCAGAGATGTTGGATGAGAAAAAGGCATTATTGGAGGAGTTTGAGCGGAAGCGGAGAGCTAGAATGATTCATGTTACAACAGATGATAGTGAGGTGAGTATTGTTACTAATGAATTATACACATCAGATGTATATTAGGCAGATACATGTAACCTTCTAAATATATTAGATCATGTAGTTAGCACAAAAGTATTGCCGTCCTTAGGTTTCATGGAATTCGAACTATAGTAGTTGTAGTGTGATTGATTTGCTATTGTTGGAACTTATAATTTTTTGTATTTCTATATACATTGTTTATTAAATAGGACAAACAACAGTAATTCATTATTTCACTGAAACATTTTAAAAGATGTTTTAGAAATCTAAAGGGATGAGCTGTCATTTTCCAAATATTACGTGGTTATGAAAGAAATTGTAGCTTGTTTTCATCAACCTCCCAGCTCATAGCCCAGTTTACTTAGATTGTGCTTTTTTCTAACTCCCTTGAGATAGGGGAGAAAATACTTTTAAATCGTAAAAGCTGGAACAGAGCTGGTGTTTGCTTTGAAGATTGTGGATGAGAAATTCTATGTGGCATTTAAGGATCTAGGTAAGGCATATGATAGGACTGATAGAGATGCTTTGTGGAAGATGTTATGAGTATATGTGGGAGAAAAGCTATTAGAAGCAGTGAGGAGTTTTTATCAAGAGAATAAAGCACGTGTGAGTAGGTAAAGATGTGGGTCTCCAGCAGGGATATGTGATGTCACCTTTGCTGTTTAATTTGTTTATGGATAAGGTGTTGAGGAATATAAATGCAAATGTCTTAGAGATAGGGGCAGGTATGCAGGCCATTAGGAGTGAGTCAATTGTTATTTGTTTTTGACATGGCATTTTGGTAGATTCATTTGAGAAACTGGAATTTTGTGCCTGAGTTTAGGAGAGTGTAGGAAAGGAGCAAGTTAAAAATAAATGTAAGTAAAAGGAAAGTTATTAGGCTTAGCAGTGCAGAGTGACAGGTTAGTTAGCAGAATGAGAAAACTTGGAGAAATAGGAGTGGAAACAAGGTAAGTCATGGGCTTGGTGAGGGGGTGAAGATCCTGGCAGCATTGTGAAATATGTGGCGAGAGAGTTTGCTGCCTGGTAAGATGAAAATGGGCATGTGTGATGGTATAGTAGTCCTAATTATGTAGGATGGATATGAGGCTAAAGCTTTTGATGAGATTGTACAAATAGGGTGAATGGGTTGGAAATGAAATGCCTGACGATGGAATTTTATGTGAGGAGGGTTGATCGAGTAAGAAATGATAGGATAAGAAAGAGATGTGGGTATAAGGAGAGTATGGTTGAGAGTGCCAAAATGGTTTGGACATATGGAATGAATGAGTCAGGATAAGTTGACAGAGTGGATATTTGCATCGGAAATGGGGGGATTAGGAGAAGGGAAGACCAAATTGGAACTGGAAAGATGGAACAAATAAAGTTTTTGAGTGCTTGTGGCCTGAATATGTAGGAGGATGAAAGGTATACATGGGTTGGGGAATTGGAGTAAAGTGGTATACAGAGGTGCAGCTAGCTCTTAGTGTACTGAAACAACATATGAAACAGCCAGGGGAAACCACAGTGATCTGTGGGCCCTGGTTGTGGATAGGGGACTGGTTTTGATGCATTACACTTGACAAATTGAGAATGGATGCGACCAACTTAGGCCCTTTCTTTATTTGTTCATGGCACTACTTTGCTAATGCAGGAAATGGTAAACAAGTCTTTAAAGAAAAAAGTTCCTGTCCCTGGGGATATGAAAAAGAATATTAATCACATATATCCTGTGACTATGGGGCACGAATGAGGGGGAGAGTGCTGAAAATCCTCCCTTCCTGTATTATTTACTTTTAAAAGAGGGAACAAAGGAAGGAGCCAAGTGAGGATTCTTCCACTGAGGTTTGGTTTTCTGTTCTTAAGGCTTCCACATTAAGGTGGGAAATGGCACACAGGTAAGAAAGAAACATTTGTTACTGATTTATGCAAATGTGTGTCTGTATGATGTAAACCTTATTTGTACTCTATTTTTGTTAACAGGTAAAACAACAATTAAGACAACTGGGTGAACCAATTTGCTTGTTTGGTGAGGGTCCTGCTGACAGGAGAAACCGCTTAAAAGAACTTTTGTCAAGACTTGGTGAAGATGCTCTAAGGAAGACAGTTGCTGGGCAGCAAGAAGTAGATACACAAGAACGGGATCAACAGAGGCCAGAAGAGACTTGGTATCATGAGGGACCTCAATCATTGAAAGAGGCACGGCAGTTTATTGCAAATTATTCAATTCCTCGTGCTAGGGCAAGATTGAAAAAGGAACATTTAGATAACCAGGTCCCAGAAGCAACACGTACTGCTAGGAGGCAAGAAGTTCAGAACAAACTGAGATCATTTGGTCTTCTTGGTAGTCAGAATGCTGACACAAGACCAATATGTTACTGTAGCTTTAGTCCTAATGGGAAGCTTTTAGCTACTAGCTCATGGAGTGGTCTTGTCAAGTTGTGGAAAGTGCCTGGTTGTGTCGAGGAGCAAACACTCCGTGGCCACAATTGTTATGTAGACTGTGTGGAATGGCACCCAAGTGCCACTTTATCTATGGAGCCCACAGCCCTAAACTTGGTATCAAGTGGACGTGATGGAAGTGTGCAACTATGGAGCTTAAATGGAGAGGAACCACTTGGGGAGCTTCCATCTCTTGAAGCAAGAGTATCAAGGGTTGGCTTTCATCCCAGTGGAAGGTTCCTTGGTGCATGTGTACATGATAACAGTTGGAGATTGTGGGATTTAGAAATTCAGGAAGAGGTTCTTTTCCAAGAAGGTCATTCAAAGCCAGTGTACTGCTTAACTTTTCAGAGTGATGGATCTTTGGTCGCTACTGGTGGCATGGATGCATATGGACGTATGTGGGATATTAGAACAGGAAGATGTGTCATGTTCCTAAGTGGGCACCAGAATCCTGTGTTGGCCATTGACTGGTCCCCAGATGGCTATCACTTGGTGACGGGTAGTGAAGATAACTCTGCGAGAGTTTGGGATGTGAGGCAGCGTCGATGTATATATACTATCCCTGCTCACACAAGTATTGTTACTGGTGCCCGTTATGACCGAATTGGGGGTCAGTACATTGTTACGTGTTCATATGATGGTTCAGTTCGTCTTTGGTGTCATGGGTCTTTTCAGGCAATGCGTGCTTTGGAAGGACATGGTCAGAAGGTAATGAGTGTAGATGTTTCACCTACGAATGGTATTATTGCCACTTGCTCCTTTGACCGTACTTTTAAAATTTGGGGTCCTGATTAATGTATGTTATTTGTAAAAGAATAATAAAATGCCTTTTCCATTGCTTTCCTTTATTAACTTACAGACATAGTCAGACTCATTAATTTCAGCGTAATTTAGATATGAAAGTATAATAAGTGCACTATCTTTTTATCATACTTATTCACAGTTTCCTGTGTTAGCGAGGTAGTGCCAGAAACAGATGAAGAAATGGCCTCATTTGCTAATATACATTCTCTGGCTGTCATATGTAATGCTTGGAAAATGCAGCTCTCTATTCACAACCAGGTCCCATAGATCCTTCTATGGTTTCCCCCACCTTATTCATATGCCCTAGTTCAGTTTACTGACATTACATCATTCTAAATTCCATTTATCCTGCATGTTCAGGTCCCAAGCACTCGCACCCATATTCATTCACTCCATCCTTCCACCTCCAATACAGTCTCCCCCTTCTTTTCCCTTCCATTGCTGACAAATATTTCCTCTTTGTCAAACTCTTTTTACTCATTCTCTCTATATGTCCAAACCACTTCAGCTCTCTCAACAGTACTCTGCTCATCACCACACCTCTCTGATCTTATCACTTCCTACTCTTTTAACCTTCCTCACAGTATATATTGCCCATGCCCCACATTCATACAACACTGTCAGGACAACCATACTTCCAAAGACACCCATCTTTATCCTCCCAGATAGTGACCTCTCCCTCCACACACTCAGTCATCTCAGGACCCCCATCTCCCCCACTACCTCTTAATTCACTTCTGCTCCCATAGATCCACTCAGTGCCATGTCCACTCCCAGTTATCCAATCTACTTCACTTCCTTCAAGTGTTTTCCACTCAAACTCACACCCCCAACCAACCTGTCCCTTTACTGCTAAACCTAAGAACTTGCCTTTATCCATATTTACTTCCAACTCGCCCCTTTTACTCAGTCTCCCAAACTCAGACATCAGCTACTGCAGTTTCTCACTTGAATCTGCCACCAGTGCCATGTCATCAACAAACATGAGTCACCTCCAAGGACGCCCCATCTCCAGCTTCTGCAGTTTCTTACTTAAATATTCCACCAGCATTGTGTCATCAGCAAACAACAAATGACCCACCTTCCAGGCACTCCATTCCCAACAGACTGCATACCTGCCTCTCTTTCTCTTTCCCTCCCTGAAGACCCTTGCATTCACCTCCCTCATTGCTCCATTCATAAAGAGGTTAAACAACCATGGTGACAATATATGCTTCTGTCGCAGACTTACCTTCACCTGGAACCACTCTACCTACTCACACATGTGCCATACTCTCTTGATGAAAACTCTTAACTGCTTTTAATAGCTTTCCTCCCAAACCATATATTCATAGCACTTTCCACAAAGCATCTCCAAAACCCTATTATCTGACTTCCAATGCATAAATGCCTCATAGAAATCCTTCTGTTTCTTTAAGTATTTTTCACAAACCCTTCAAGGTGAATTCCTGATCCACACATCCACTGCTACTCCTAAAGTCATGCCGTTCCTTCCTTGTCTGATAGTTTGTGCATGCCAGCACCCTTTCAGTCATCACTCTCCTACACAACTTGCCAGATATACTCCACAAATTTTTAAATCTAATTTGACCACTCACTTTTGTTCCCCTTTCCTATATACAATGGCACTATACAGGCATTCTGCCAGTCCTCAGGCATCTCACCATGATCCATGCATACACTGAAAATCTAAACAAACCAATTAAGAACAGTCACCCCCTTTCTTAAGAAATTCAAGCCACCTTGCCATATTTCATCTTACATAAGGCTTTCATCACCTCTTCTCTTTTGACTGAACCACCTGCCATGACTTTCTTACTTTACATACCTCCATGAACCAAACACCCAACATCTGCCACCCACTCATCAAATACAATTAACAATCCTTCAGAGTACTCACTTCATCTCTGCCTGTTACCACTTTCCCATTTATCCCCTTCATAAGAGTTCTCATTTGTTCTCTTGGGCTTTTTTTATACTATAAACCTCCTTCCTAAAGATTTTCTTATTCTTCCAGAAGTTTGCACATACTTGCTTAACCTACTCTTCATTTGCCCTTTTTTTCCAACCTGTGCACCTTCCATTTCTTCTCTAAATCTCTTAATCACTCATGCCTTCCCTCTAAGTAATTCCCATACACCTCTCATTTCTTTTTCACAAGCAACTTTGTCATCGCACCACTTTTTATCCCTTTTCACATGCCCTCCTTCCACCATCCACATGTCGCGCAATTCTCTCTCACGTTAGCACTGTTTCCCTAAATACTTTCCATTCCTTACCCTCTTCCCTAGCTTCATTTACTCCCACCTTTTGCCATTCTTCACTCAACCTCTCCTGGGATCTCTTTGCACCAGCCTCTTTTCCATGCTTACTTACTTCCATCACCCTCTTTTCACCCAGATTATTCCCCTTTTCGAAAAGTCTACAAATCTTCACCCTTGCTTCTAAAAGGTGATAACCAGACATCCCTTGAGCTGTTCCCATCGGCACATTCACATCCAAGTGTCTTTCTTTTGCTCACTTATCCATTAATATGTGATCCAATTATGCCCTTTCCATCTTTTTCTCACTCCACACATACTTATGTATGTACCTCTTTTGAAACCAAGTATTCCTAATCACTAGTCCTTTTGTCAGCAGACCATATCCCTTCGCATCACTGAACACACCATTTCCCCAATTATACCCTCAACTGCTAGGTTACCCATTTTTGCCTTCATATTACCTATTACTAATACCCAATCTCTTGCATCAGATCTGCTGAGACACTAGCTGACCTCTGTAAACATTCACTTTTCATATTTCTTCTCATGGCCATGTGCATGACCATGTTTAATCTCCAATCTCCCTTAATCCACTTTCATTTTTACCCAGGTCAGTGTGGGGCTTGCTTGCACTTTTTCACACATTCCTAAAACTTCTTCAGTATAAGTGCTAGCCTTTCCTTAGCTTTCATTGTCACACTAGCCCCTGACTTTACCCAAGAGATATTCTGAAACCATTCTTCCCCCTTACCATTGAGCTTTGTTTCACTCAGAGTTAGAAAGCCCAGGTTTCCACAGACATATTCCTTCTACTTATCTTGTTTATGTCCACAAACATTCAGACACCCAAGCCTAAGCCTTCAAGGATGATGAACACTCTTCACTTTGCTCCTACAGTTCTAATATTTTAGAAATTGAAATACAAGAAGGGGGGGCATTGCCATCACCCCACTCCAGCACCTGAGGTGCCTTCTACAAAACACAGGCAATGTATTGAAAATATTCTTGCTTTTGTATCCCCAGTTCAGATGGGGTAGATCAGTTACATACAGACTAAGCAACATCATTTACACAAACCTGTAATTGACTAGTGAAGAAATGTACACAAAGTATTTGAATGGATACATTTTTATGAAAAACTGAGTTAGGACTTAATGCTGAGAGAATTTATTGTTTATTATGAAGTGTAATTACCCAGTCATTACAGCTCCATAAGATTATTAGAATGTATGCTTCATAACTCATACCAGTTGAAAATTATTTTTTATTCTAAAATCTTTCAGCATCATTTAGAGACATAAAAAATGATAAATAAAAACTAATAAATAAGGTATTTGACAATGAACTGTATACAATATGAAATAATTCTATACAATATAAATTTCATTGGGCAGAATCAATTTGGATTTTATTCTGTATAAAAGAATGGAGACCACTCCACTAGTCACTAAAGGTAAGAACTGTGTTATGAAAATATATAGCCACTGAGGAAGTTTGGGAGTTATGCCCAAAGGGTGCAACCAGAGGCCGTGATGTATCCCATCACGAACATGATGGCTAAAGATGCACACAATAATAAGTGTTCCAAATTTCAGGCACCAAATGTAATGAAATATGGCAGCTGATATGTACAAAATAAGAGTAAGAATGAGTGGTGGTAGGGACAGATGAAGGACACCTCTCTCCCATGGCACACGTACTCCACCCTGTCAGTAAGGAACAAAAAACAATTAACCATGAAATATTTCCAAAATATTAACTAAAAGCCCAGGAGCTTGTCACTAGAAATTAGCAGTTACACTGCATACCATAATCCACAAAAGATTATAGTACACTAATTTCAAATATTTTAATTCTATAATGATGTACTAATGTATCAAACTTATGTATCTCTGTATTCTTATTAGCACTACTCATATATTCTATATATTCCTTACAACTTTCTTGTTTGATGGATCTGTAATTCCACGTCTTGAAGTAATGAACATATTTGGTATTACTGTAACATCCACACTATCTTACAAACTTCACTTTATGGAAATAGCTAAGTCTGCATCCTTACTTGACCAGAGTTGAGTCAAAAGCGGTCTGACTTATCTACTCTCCCAGGCTAATTTCCAACTTAACCCATTTGCCCTGTGTTGCAGTTTTGTTCCTTTTTCCTCTTCTAGAAGCATCTTTTTTTTCTTTTTAAGGGGAATCTTAGAGGCAATTCATCATCCTAATCATCCCACACTGTCTGTAAAAGCATGATATCTACTACAAATCACTTACATTTATCATTTGAATGAAATCCTGAAAGACATGGTCTAGATCCACAATGCACGATATCATGAAGGCCACAGCAAAGTTGAACATACTGGCAAGGGGTGCATATGAAAACTCTGATCTCTTATTTTTTCTGCCACACCCATCTCCAAGGGAAGAAAAGAGACAAGATACATCAAGCACAAGGTCTGGACAAAGGTGGCATGTCAGCCAAAAGGAGAAGCCACCAATCAGACCATGTACTACTGTATCTGCAGCTCTCAGCAAAGATCTTAAAGAAAAAAAATAGTACCACAATTAGGATTTCCAAAGTATATTAATTGCTAATAACCCATTCCCTTCATTTTGTCAATGCATAATACTGCTGACAATATTAAACCACTTATCAATACATCTATGTGTAGGGCTACTGGGTAGTAAGTGCTGTCTTTTTTATGGTAGTTGCATCATTGGCATGAAAGGTCTTGAGATTTGTTGAAACGATGTTTGTAGTGTTGTAATGATGTGTGATATCCAGAGCATTAGTGGGAGAAAGTGACTCTTGTTTGGCTGGGTAGTATGGTTTCTGACTGGTGTATGTCTGATGGGTTTGGAGTTTAAGACCGAGTTGGGAGGTCAGCTGTGTCATGCTTGTTGAATTATTCCAGAGTATGTATTTTGTCAGTGTTATATTCATTGGGGTGGGGGGATCAGTGAGTACAGATAACTGAAATATGATGCATAAGTAAGGATTTTTACATAGGAGTTGGTAATTAGTAATAGAGTGGTTTGTGTGGGAAGGGGCTAGGGCTGTTGCATAGAACTGAGTGCTATGTTGAGATGGGACTGTACTAGAAAAGAGAGAGAGAGAGGGTGAGAGTACCTACCTACTTATGAGTATCTATAACAAGATTTAGCCAAAATGGCAGGGCTAGCACAAAGTGCTCACCACACATTTTGCTTTAAAAGATGATGTGGTGGGAAAGTTCCCTGAAGCAGTGATTTTTATCAATAAAGTATGGCATGTGTGTATATAGGACGGTGAGTAGTTCCATGTAAATGTGGGTCTGTGGTAGGAGTGAGTGAAGTCACCTTGGGTGTGTAATCTGTTTATGGATAGGATGGTGAGGGAGGTGAATGTGAAGATTTTGGAGAAAGAGGTAGGTCTGCAGCCTGCTGGAGGATGGGGGCCTGGAAGGGTAGTCAGTTGCTGTTTGTTGATGACATGGCTCTGGTGGCAGATTCAAAAGAGAAACTTCACAAGATGGTCTCTGAGTTTGATAGAGTGTAAAAAGAGAAAGTTGAGAGTAAATGTAAATAAAAGTAAGGTTACTAAGTTAAGCAGAGGAGAGAGAGACAGGTTGGTTGGCGTTAAGTTAAGCAGAGGATAGAGACAGGTTGGTTGGAGTACTAGTTAGAATGGAAAGAACCTGGAGGAAGTGGAGTGTTTTAGATACCTGGGAATGGATTTGGCAGATTGAGGAGAGTGGAAGGAAAGGTCACTGTCTGTGAGAACAAAGATGGAGTTGTTTGATGGTATAGTAGTTCTGGTGGTGGTGTTTGAATGTGAGGCATGAACTATGGAAGAAGGTATATGTATTGGAAATGAAATGTTTTTAAGGACAATATGTGGTGTGAGGAGGTTTAATCAAATATGAAATGATATGATGAGAGAGTTGTGGCAGTGAGCATGAGAGAGCTGAAAAGGGGTGTACTGAAATGGTGTGGATATACAGAGAGGATGAGCGAGGTGAGGCTGATTAAGAGGGTATATACGTCAAAAGTGGAGGGAACAGGGAGGAAGGATGGAATGTAAATCCTCTTTCTTGATTGGAGCTGAACATGTAGGAGGATGTGAGGTGTGTATGGGATAGGGTGAATTGGAGAGAATATAGGAGGCAACCTGCTATTAATGGGCTGAACCAAGACATATGAAGCAGTCAGGGGAAACCATGGAAAGGCCTGCAGGGCTCTGGTTTCAGTGCATTCTACATGACAACTAATGAAAGGATATGAGCAAATGAGGCTGTTCTTCATCTGTTGCTGGTTCTATCTTGTTACTTGGGAAATGGCAAACAAGTTTGAAAAATTTATATGATGGAAAAACATTATAAAGAAATGGAGCCTCATGAGTGTTAAATTCCCTCCCCATACAGAAAAAGAAGTACCCTTATTCCTCAGAAAAAGAAGTACCCTTATTCCTCCACCTTGATGCCCCTCCCACACTTTTTCTGTCTTTCCAGTCTATACCTGAATCAAATAACCTCATTTAGATACACTTTTGTCATTCTATCCATGGTCATTACAGTGTTGTCATATGACCAAATATTTTTCACTGCTCAATGTTTTCATGAGATCTTAAATGATATTTTATTGTTATTTTTATTTTCTCCTGACTTCATTGAACTCATATACTTAGCACTACTGCTTAAAGAAATACTATAATTAACAACATTCTTTCAGAGTGCAACAATAATAAAACATAATGTACTCACTTGGGTGGCAATTTGAGTACTAAATTCTCAACAAAGTTGTTTACAGGCCAAGCAGTAATAAGCAATCCTCCCCACACTATGACAAATTTCAGGAAGATCATTTCAACCATTGCACTGAATCACAATGCTGCTTAGTTATTTCACAGCCTGAAACAATACATGTAAAACTGAACCATATCCACAATGTATTTTGCAAGACCAGTACAATAAAAAGTTTCATACACTACTATAAAGAAGTAGAATATGCGAGTTAAAGCAAAAAATCTAAATTTGAAGCATTCGCTGGATTCTTTTCAAGAATATGCTGTGATAAGTACATGAAGGAAGAACAGATTAATTATTGATGCTTTCATAAAGTTGTGTTACCCTCTGGGTTTATTTATCAAACTCAAGAAATGGACCCAAAACATATGGAGAGGCACAGAGGTATTGGTGAAAGCAACACAGAAAAACAAAGTGTATACAACAGTCCCAAATTTAAGGAAGGCCTCAGAAATGGATAGATGCTTAGATGCTTACAAACAATGGGAATAGACATTGCTACTTTTCAGGGGTGAACACAGGTGATGTGTTGAAACTAATTATTGGTAGAAGTATCAGCAAGGATACTGTGGTATATGGTATACCTTGTGCTGGATGTCTGGCCATGTTGTATGGGGAAACAAAGAGAGGTGTAGCCAAGAGAATCAGTGAACATTAAGCTAGTATATGTCATCATACAACATTGAGTATGGTTGTTGCTGAGGTTGACAAGTATGGACACCTATCAGAATAGCAGTAGCTGAAACAGTGCATAATGTATTAGGCAGATAAATGTGAAAAGTATCAAAAGTCCACAGATGCTTCAGAGTAGTGACAAACAACAGAAATTGTTTAGGAGATTATGCCAGACTGGCAGTGCAAATAGTGGTAAAAGAATAGGGAAAGAAGACTAGAGGGATCCAGATAACTAGGATGGAGGACAGTGTGGCATTCAGCAAGGTGAAGGGGTAAGCCTGTGGGGATACATAGTCTTATGTCTTTGAACATGTCGTTGTCAAAGAAAGGCTTCTGTGCAGCCAAAATGTTTGACAAATACAACTCAAAAGGTCTGACATATGTTTACTCAATCCCAAACCCCATCAGTATGAATATTGATCTATACTTCCTACAGGATATCCAGTACAATTTTGTATTTACCAGTGCACTTGTACTATGGGCACTGTGTTATTTGGTGCTGTTGACTGCATCATGACTTAATGATTACAAAAATTACTGCATTTTCTCTCATATAACATAATCATTTGAAAAGTGCAGCACTTTTGGATGCTACCGAGCATACTTAATCAATTATGGTTATGATATACAAAATACCAAGCTGAGGAAATAGACATGGCTTCAGCAGAATAAGAGTGACAAAAAAGGTGCAAGTAACAGCTTCAGTTTGAGAAAAAAGACACAAGCAACAGCTTCAGTTTAAACTCTTACCATAAACAATGAGAAAATGAAACCATTTATAATTATGCTATGATACTAGTTTTTTGCACTATTATACATCCAGTGCATGCAGTAACACATTTACTTGGAAATGTAAATGGGGCTACGAAGTAATAATAAGAGATGGACAAAACTTTCTTTGAAGGTAAAGTGCAAGTTCGGCTATGTAAATCAAAAAACTACAAATTTGTAACGATGGTTATGATAAGCAAATATGCTCAATTCTTTGTTATGGACCGAAATACAGACAAAATATACAAAATTCTGATATCTATATATTTCCCTGGGTCAATCCCATATAGTCAAATGAAGTTTTATGATGGTATGAATTTCAAGTCTTCATTACTAATGCCTGATACTTGTGTGTAGAACCAAAAAGAATACAAATAAAGATGTGATGATAGTAAAAATAATCTATTTCTGATAATAGATACCCATTACAGTATTATTGTATGTGAATGATTGATAGAATATCAGTAGTATTTTGGGAATACAACAGGGAAGAGGCACTCCCTACAATCCAGAAAATTCTTTTTTATTAAAGGTCTTAGAAATAATTTGGTAGATACTTACATCCATATTCTCTTAAAATCATTTGTCTTGCTGTATGTATCTGCCCTTATGGCTCTCTATTATTGTTGTTTAGAAAGTAATTGGTAGCTGGTGCCATTTGATGATGCAGTAGAGGTAAAGCACTGTTCTTGTTCATCACAGATCATGTATTGCAATTCTGTAAGCATTTAATTTTCCAAAAATGAAAGTCTTCATAGAGATAATAGTTAGGCAAAAGTATATGTTTGTAATATTTTCAAGATTAGCTATATTATTATTATTTTGCTTTGTCACTGTCTCCCGCGTTAGCGAGGTAGCGCAAGGAAACAGACGAAAGAATGGCCCAACCCACCCACATACACATGTATATACATACACGTCAACACACGCACATATTCATACTTATACATTTCAACGTATACGTATATATACATACACAGACATATACATATATACACATGTACATAATTCATAATTGCTGCCTTCATTCATTCCCGTCGCCACCCCGCCATAGAACTCACAATAACACACAACAACACCGGGATTCCAACTGCTACCATTTACGTGTAAGCTGGTGTCGTTAACCACAAGAATAAAGGACCCGTGAAGGGGAGGGGGGAATGAACATTCATTCACTAGTAACCGAATATCCGTCGTCTTATATGCACTTCATTCGCCAGTAACCGAATACCCGTCGTCTTACACGCACATTTGCAACGGGGGTCTCCACCTGCCATTCCCTTAGTCAGCCTCACAGTAGCCAATGGCTTGGGATCTTAACTGAACCTATCGTCACAAGTGGGGAGTGGTATGCGAGCGAGGACTGCAGTACGGAGGCGAACGCGCTCACAACCCAAAGACCATACAGTGTCGCAAGGCAACTAGGCGGCCCCCACAACGTAACTGCGAACCATATGAACGGCGTTTTTATCTCTCGTATAATATTCATTTCGCGACGAAAAACTGTATGGCTCTTTTATTCTTTTTCTGCCATGCCCGACACCGAAGTTCAAGGGGAGAGAGGAAACTGTGTTGGGTCTTCGAAGTCAGACTTGGAACACCTGAAGAAGGTGCTCGAGACTTTCGTCTTTTCGATGGGTGGTTACATACTGTAATTTGAGACTGGCGGGCCTTCACGACCCTTTCACACGATACTATACGATCATGAAACATAATTGCACGAGCTTATCTCAGGTTAATAACGAGCGTCTGTTAATCACGAGCGTCTGTTGGTAAAAACAAGTTGACGATTCTAAAATCTCCTGAAGATGGGTGAGTGTAACGTGCTGTTAGTGTTCCTTCTCTAGCCCTCACTCAGACACCCATGTCTACCACCCTCCTGCAGCAGCTTCCCTCCCAAGGGGGGGCAGGCCGGAGCCTCGCTCCTCGCCCTTCTTAAACTAATAATGATCTCTTTGAAATGTGCAAATGATCAGGAGGCCTGGACGAGAGGTCCTTTGATGCGGGTGGACCCTCACCTGCTAAACTTGTCCCTCAAGTCGCGGCGAAAAATAGAACCGAACTAATAATAACGGTTCCGGAACAAAAACAAACAACGCATGGAATTGAAGGGGCATCCGATCCTCTTGCTCCCACCCCTCTCCACCCAGTAAGGCCGGTTTTCAGGAGGCCGAGACGCGTGTCGCTCGCCGCAACGGCCGCCTGTGGCTTGGATCCTTCCTCTCGCGAGATCTGGAATTCTTCAAGGGCTGAATTTCTTTGTGGGGTCTGGACAAAGGGGATCTGGGAGCGTTCCTTTGAGCGTCTTGTTTTGCTTGGCGGTGGACAATGCCCATACGAGCCTCTTTTGTTTTACCGATCATCGGGACTTCACCACAGGATTCTGTCGTTTATCATGTGACGTTCGGGTTGGCTCGCCTGCCATCTCCAGTGTGACGCTAGATTTAGCGCTCAATAGAGCTGCGAGGTGGCGCTAGAATTCGTGTCCTGGGGAAGGGCGTCACGCGATGTGTTATGACGGCGAGGGCGTCTTACGCCTGAAGCTGAACGTAGTGTTGTAAAGAGCGTGTTACATAACGCTGGAACAGGAGCCCGGTTGGACAATCCCATGGTGGCGCTCTAGCGTTTGCGCATCAAAGAGCTGGTTCCCCAAGTATAGGCCACAGCTCAAAATTATGACACAAAAGAACACCATTTCTTCATTGCCATTACCCATTACCCACTTGGCAACACATACCTGGAGGGGGAGATGGGGTCCGACCTTCTCTAACCTAGGGAAGAAAACGATAGCCTTCAGCAGTTGAGGACTTTTTCCTAGGATTAAAGATGGATTTTTCCAAACTCATTACCTATACGAGAACCATTATGCTGTTAATTAACGACTTTTGCGCTCAAGAACGAAGAGGAGTCAGGCGCTACCTAGAGGGTTGTTTTAAGTCCACCAATGCCCTTCATAATTGAGAACTTGGGTACGAACGGTCAGTCACACTTCGCTCTAACTCCCCTTGACGAGTATTCGTTCCCTGCACGGAGTGATATATTCACGAAACGTTCGAGAAAAGTTCCGAAATGGATGTTTAAGACTAATCTACTAGAATAAGACTGGATCTCTCTTACTGTATTGAGAACAGGAGTGGATTACACCCTTGTAAGACTCCCTCACCATCGGCAATACCTAATGTACCCCCATGCGTGACACCTGCCTGTAGTGGGTGGCACTTCGAAGTCATCTCCTGCCTCGTACTTCGACTCGCCATATGACGGTGAGGTGAAGTGTCTCCCTAGTGTAGGGTGTCTGTGGTCGGGGCCGAGAGGTTGGGCAGGGTACTCCCTCCTCTTCATCAAGGGAAGGGGGGGTCGGGTCCCCATAACCTTTAACTAACATTAGTTAACTTAACCATTGCCGGCAAGGTTAACTAAACTAACACTAAGGTTAAAAAGAACCTGCACCCCCAACCTAAACCGACCCCTTCAATCCCCACCCAGGGGATTCCCCTCCTCCATCCCACTAATCCCGCAGCCACACCATAATCCTTGTGCGGGATGTACACACACACACACACACACACACACAGACACACACTGGTCAAGAACCTC
>JAUTXX010200248.1:3489-15019 GCA_032273605.1 Panulirus laevicauda | reverse complement strand
ATATATATATCGAAGCCTAAGCCAAGAACCCAATCTATCGACCAGCCTCAAACAAAATGATGAACAGCTGGATTGACTGCGGACCGACTGCCGCGATCAGATTCGAACCTTTGCGGGTTCGACCCCAGGCGGACCGTGAGTGCGTCACAGCTGTGTGGATCCAAGGTTTTCATGTATTATGACTGGCGTAACGAGCAGTTATCGTGGCCTGATGTAATTTTTTAACTACATAACACGTAATATTTTGTGTGCTCTTACACCTTCAACGCAGTTTACCCTTAACATTATACCACACGCTTTAATCGGTTAGAACAAGTGAATTTAGATGGAAATATGACCCTGGGTTTATTAAGTACTGATCTATTTCAATTTGTGGAAAATATTTACCAACTGTTTTGTGTGTGGATGGAGCTGCTGCTGCTGCTTAGCCTGGAAACTATCCTCGTCTTTACATGTTTATTCCCAAAGCCAGATAACCATCCAGGAACCTCTCATGCTCTGTTTTTTTCATTGCCCCATGCTAAAGTGTATCATATAAGAGGCGTGTCCAAGGCTACAGGAGTGGTGGTGTGGCATATTCTCAATTGTTAGTGAGGTGAGTTCAGAGTGTTGTGGTTTTGAGACTTGATGGACTTCATGTTAGCTCTAGACACAGCTGCTGGAGAAACACTCCCAGCTCTTGGTCACACTTATGTACACACGGCATCCATACCTATGCCACCCTTGCACTTCTCCAGTGTGCATCATCTACAGCGACCGGTGCATCGTGGTCATAGTCGAGGCCGGGCCTTAAATACCAGGGCACACCACCCTTAGCGTAGGTAGGGCCCCTGTCTGAGGATAGTGTTATGATGATTTCTGTACGTCTCCCAAAAATACGAAAGTTCAGGGTATCTTGCACCACCTGGGTAATTCCCACATTACCGATTTTCGTATAACTAACACTTTTTTTCTTCTGAAAGTTGAGATATTGTTGTTCACTGTCAATGTCTCTCTCCTCCCTTTTCCAGCAGTGGAAACGTAGTATAACATTTTAGGATGTTTCTATCATCGGTTAAGAACATGTCGTTTGTCTAGAACAGTAAAATGAAAAAAGAGCTTCACTAGTAATAAGCTAAACTGTTTAGAATTTTGTGTTTTCTTCTAAACGAATTGAATTCAGGGATTTATTCTGAGATCTTGTTGTTGATAATATACTGTGTATTGTAAATGTTTCGTTTCCATATTGTGAAGGAAAGAAACGCTTTGGAAAATTTTTTTTTAGATTGTAAGCGTAATGTACTAAATGAAAGCACGTTACTGTGAAGCTCTTCATGTGTTATTTGTAGCGGTCTTATATCCCCTTGGGTCCTCCACCCGAGGCCCCTAGGCAAGAAGTTTGGTTTCCTCAACGTACGGATGATCCGGACGTGAAGACTGAATTAAAAAATTAAAAAGAGTTAGTTCGTTAAGCGGATGAGTCGTCTTAACTGACTTCTGTTGCCTGTAAATCACTCGCCTCTCTTTGACACACCTAAGGAACACCACATTATACCCAAAACACTGAAGCTATGGTAACGGAGGGAGGGCAGGGGATGGCTCGCGTCGCCTCTCCCTCCCTGGCACACTCACTCCTCTTGATAAAAATATCTGACCTCGTATCTCAAGACTGCGGATGGAGATGTCAATAGCCAACCCACCAGCACACACCCACTTCTCCTGTTGGATATCACAATGACGGACGCCGCTCGGAGTAGCATTCTTCCAGTTAAGAAATACAGACTGATGAGTTCATCATCGCGTGGAGATACATTAAGCAAAAGTGTTGTGCTTCTTGATCTGGTTTCGAGACCATAGTCGCATTGTGATTTTCGTTCCCGCTCGAGTTGCTGAAGAACGGTCAGTTTGTGCTTAAGTCTGTTAGTATAACTTACCTTCCATATACATTTAGGGGAGCACCGGCGACTTTGTTTACGGATTTTGTGACATTATGATAATTTCTTTGACATGCATATTCTTAGAAAACTGTGAAAGGAAAATTCATTTTCTAAAATGAATGTTAATTTTAGAAGCTTTCCATGATATTTCTATAGTTGCGAGACCATATTTTTATCACATAACATATGCATTTTGTATATTGACCTGTTGTATGTGTAGCATGATATAAATATCTATTCTGAGCCTATTTTCTATTTCAATGTTGAGCCGGCTAGAAGATCTACCATACCTGTGACCTATTATATGGTGTAATTGTGAACTGCCCTAGTTATGACCCAATGCTTGCCCATGATAGTTTATGTGGCTTTCTCGTAACCACTGCTTGAATGGTGGTTCAGGAGGAAAGAAGAGAGCGGGTGAAACAAGGGGGAGACGTACGAAAAAGACTTAGGAGAGGAGATAAGGAAGTGAGTGATGGAATGGAACTGGGATGGTGAGTGGAAGAAGGACCAGAGTTGAGTGAGTATATGGCAAGTAACGGTATGAGGTGCCAGGTGACAGCACGTCCTGTGAGGTGTCATGCGACATGTCAAGTTATGTATGGCACGACCTGGCAGTCGTCAGTACGACCTACCACTTGACAGTACTACCTGCTAGGTGTCATCGTGACCTTCCAAGTGACTGTTTGACCTGCCATATGACGCTACGACCCGCCAGATGAAAGCATAGTCTTTCTGGTGAGAAAGTACGAGTCGCTAGCGACATTTCTGCCTCCCTGCTCTCAGTAGGACTTGCCTGGTCACATTGTAACCTGTCGCTCGTCGCTAAGACGTGCCAGGTAACAGTATGACTAACCAGGTAACAGTATGACCTGCCATGTAGCAGTGTGACCTACCAGGTAGCAGTACGACCAGCTAGGTAGCAGCATGACCTGCCACGTAGCAGTACGACTAGCTAGGTACCAGTATGACCTGCCACGTAGCAGTATGACCTGCCAGGCACCAGTATGACCTGCCACGTAACAGTATGACCTGCCAGGTACCAGTATGACCTGCCACGTAACAGTGTGAGCTGCCACGTAGCAGTGTGACCTGCCACGTAGCAGTATGACCTGCCAGAGACCGCTTCAGTACATTTAATTTGTGTGGCGAGTGTTGCACTGTTCATCCATCATGTTGTTCAGACGGAGACCTACACACACCCACAAGTTATCGCTCAACTACAGTAGTTATCGTTCACTTCTCCACTGGTAAACAGCGTGTGTTCCACCGTCAGATGTTTTACTGTTGCTTCCTATTGACGTGCCCAGCCCATGAGTACACCCTTGCCCCGCCCATGATTACACCCCTGCCCCGCCCATAAGTACACCCCCTGCCCCGCCCATGAATAAACCCATGGCCTCCGCTGGCCACGTTAGTGTGGCCGGTAGTCTTACCTCCCCACACAAAAGTCAAGGTCCAGTTCTTTCATCCATAATTTATAAAGTTAGCCACGGGGCTTGCTTTATATAGTGTTCAGAGTCTTAATTCATAAGTTATATTGATATAAAGCCTTATTAACCCGTATTGTTTTATGGCAAGGTGAGTATAAGTTGCTCTCACTTGAGTGTGTGTGTGTGTGTAAATCGTCAGAGTGCGTCTTTAACGAGTGCGTTAAGGTATTTCAGATGGAAAGTTCAGAGATCAACCACCTCCTCCTCCTCCTCACCCTGGGAAGTGGACGGTATCTTCGTTAGTTTGTTGTCGTTTCTGTGATCGACGTATTCACTCGCTTGGACCAGTGAAACGTTCCAGGGAGGACGATGAATGCATAGGTGTGCCACGGGAAGCAATGTGGCCATAGTATGGCTACTATGTTGTTTCCAGAGGCCCTGTAAGCAACATAGGTGCTAAAGGAAACTCTGTAATCGTGGTAATGCTGACAGGCGTGATGGTCGCATGATTGCCGAGGAAGGCACTGTAGCCACGGTAATGCTGACAAGAGGGCATAATAGTGGCATAATAGGTGACTACTGGTAGTCCTTAGATACAAGGTACCAGTGATGGTTCTTCATGAAGCTGTTGATGCGTTGTTGTGGGGGAAATGCATTGATCCCCACACCACCCCCACTCCCCCATTGCGACCTGGTCAAGAGCTGGATTGGTGATACAGTACATGTTCGTGGACGTTAGAAGACCTGATTATACAATGAAGGTGTAAGGAGGACCTTGGATGAATAAGGGAGAGGACATGGAAGACCTGAAGTGAGCATGGGAGAGAAAATGGAAAAGACCTGAGGATGTGTGTGGGTGGTGGCATGGTAAAGACCTGGAGTGAGTATGGGTGAGGACATGGAGAAGACCTCGGGTGATTTCGTCGAAGAGAAGACCTCGGGTGATTACGTGGAGGGTAGGACATTTATAAGAATGATAAAGAGGTTGGGAAAGACGTGGGGTGTGTATAATTGAGTACACTAAGAGCAGCCAGAGAAGAAGCGAAGAAACTTCTTGAAAGCGAAACAGACGAAGAAAAATAAACTCATAATAACCTGGATCTTCTTGAACTTTGTAACTCCTGATTTCATGAAAATATTTCTGGGTCATCCGGACCATTACGCTGTGGCTTTCTAGCTACAGCTGCACTCTGTGCCAGATTTGTGTGGCACTTGGTAGAGTAAACCTTCGGATTGGCCCTGCGCGATACCGGCTAACGTGCCCACTTGCCCATAAAAACATATCAAAAGCTACAGAAAATTCTGGGCCTTGCACAGCGTTTGCCTCCCCTCGTGTACACCCTCAGCTCATCAACACACGGCACGATCATCAACGCTCCCCTCCTCCATCAACACACCCTATATACCCTTTCAGACTGAACGGCAATCAAGAAATAAACCTGCGCTCACGTCCGCAACAGCTGCGTAGTCGCCCCGTAGCAAGGGCGTACGCAGGGTGGGTTTGAGCACTTTCCAACTTGCGTAGCTAATTATAGCGTGCATATTTGATGCGGTATTCATAAAACGTTGGAGGGGGCGGGCGGCAGGAGTGTGTCTGAGGCCCTAAAACTGACACATGGAGGAGCCCCCCGAGACCACATACTCCCAGGTGGTTCTCGTATGGTTGGCCTCCAGCAGGTGACGAGAACTTTCATCGATGCTACTTCGTACTGCGAGCGTTACAAGAGCCGTCACCAGTACTAGCTCACCCTAGTGGTGTTACAAGAGTTGTCATACTCCCTCGCTGTGGGCGTTACTCAAGCTGTTACCGAAACTACATCCCTCAGGAATGTTACAAGAGTTGTGGACAGTGTTACTTCAGTCTGGTGTTATTACGAGAGCTGTAACCAGTGCTTTGTTTTTCACCTTAGGGGTTGTTATAAGAACTGTCGTAAATACTAACTCACTCTGGGAGTGATGCAAGAACCGTCATCGTTGCTCTCTTCCTCACGGGGGTGACACAAGAGCCGTCAAACGTGTTACCTTATTCTGGGAACGTCACAAGAAGTGTTTTTTGGCACTAACACTCTCTCTCTCTCTCTCTCTCTCTCTCTCTCTCTCTCTCTCTCTCTCTCTCTCTCTCTCTCTCTCGGGTGATACAGGAGTGTTCTTTAGAACTGCTTGTATTTAGGGCTTGTTACAGTAGATTTCACCAGCGCTATTTCAGTATGAGATGTCTACAGGGGTCCTTTATATATGGGATTGTTATGAGTGTTGTCTCTACTGCTACCTTCTCCCACAGTACTGCCTCACTCTACGGGTGTCACCACTACTGTTGTAGTCTGGGTCACTTATAGGACTGTCTTGTGTCTTGCTTCACTCGAGGGATCGTTGCACGAGCAGACGGCACGCCAGTGCTGCCTGACCGTAGGGGGGTGTGTTTTACAAGATCTTCCAGTGTTACTATCTTGCTCTGGAGGTGTTGTAAGAGCTGCTGCCACTACTTCTACTACCTTGGAGGTGTTTCAAGAGCTTCATCGCCAGTGCCTGCTCAGTGGGAAGTGTTCCAAAAGCCGTTTCGGATCCACCACGTCACCTGGAGGGTGTGAACAAAAGCTCTTGGCAGAACCGTTTCGTTCGTGCTTTATCTTCAGTATCCAATTCTATGTTTGGTATCCGAACTTCCTCCGGCACTCCCTCGATCTGACGTCGTTCCATGAGTCGTCATGATTACCGCCTCCTACCATCATGGGTCTGGCTTATTCTTGGCAAACTTAGGCTTCACAAGGAGTCCCTCGGTCTAGCAAACGCTGCCTCGAGCTAATGGACCGTGAATGAGAGGGAAAAAAAAAGACATATCCCGTACATGCTCGTCTTTTCCCGCGTGAGTGAGGTAGGTTCAAGAATAGATGACCGAGCCTTAGAGGAAGATTCCTCACCTGTCCTCACCTGGCTCCCTGCTCTGTTATTTCTTTTAGAAAGTGATAAAGGAAGGGAGGATTTCCAGCCACCTACTCCCGCCCCTCTAGTTTCCCTGTGCTTCACGCAGGGAATACGTAAACAGTATTCTGTCTTCCCTATATATAATTAAGAAGACGAAAGGCGCCACGTTCAATATTGTCCTCAACTTAGACGACCATAATTATTACTTTTTCCTTTTTCTTTAGCATGGGATGGAGCCTAACTTAGGTGGAGCCCATCCGTCTCTTCAGTAAGTCAATCACATGAGGTTGTGTGGTTGGTTTACTTACAAGTAGAGCATGTCTCCAAAAAAAATATATTTGACGAGTTCAGGTTATCGCACTAATGACTTTTCACATGCATTTAGGTAATTCTTTTTGATATTCGTATCTGGAAATATCACCAAATGACTTTAGCCTCAATCTGTCACCGTCAGTAATAACGCTTTACTATCCATTAGTGCTAATTCCGGTAATATAAAGTAATTTATTATAATTGTGAGAATGCACGAATTTATAAGAGAAGATAGAAATTACCGGCTAGACCGGTAATGTGTGAAATTACTTGCTAATTTGGCCTGTCGCTCAATTATACTAATTACTCTCATGTTTGTGTGTGTGCGTCTGTGTGGGTTACGTGATTCGACGTGCTTGAGATGACATTCTTCATGAAGCGCCATCGATGTATTACCACCAGAGCGCACGCTCAGTATAGGTGTCACCCTTCCCTATATATAATCTTGCTCACTTTTCCTAAATGAATATCTTTACCTTCTCTTACGAGGCCCCTCAGTCTTGCCTGTGTGGGGTCAACCCCCCTCGTCCCTGCTCTCTCTGCCATCAGCCAACTTTGCTTCATAGACACCCCGACCCGACCCGACCCCCGCTCTGCCAACCTATTCTCCTGCCTTTTCAATTTGACCCCTATATCAACCCCTTGATTCCCCCTTTCCCATCAGTACCCTCACCTGTTGGCTCATTTGTCCTCTCCTGCACCTCTCCCACTCACGCTCGCCCTCTCCCTCCCAGCACACTGTTTATACCCTTTCTCTTTTTTTTTCTTTTCACTCCTAATTATGTCAACTCACCCTTCGCTTGGGTGTATCGTTTCCCTTGTTCAAAGTAGGACTTGCGCACCCCACTCTGGCTGCCCTGAAGTGTGTTCCCTCTGATCTGAAATATTCAGTTTTCCCTTAAATTTTTTAATTCAACTCTGGTTTTTTTTTTTATTTTATGTTTCGTTTTATCAGAAATATTTTCTTAGCCTAAAGTCATCCTGGTCACCGTGATCGCTGTTTCTGCCGTCAAGTTTTTTCAACGGATTATATAAACTTTCTTTTGCCGCTGATTTTCCCCCTTCACTGCAGAATTGTATTTGAAACCATCCTTTCCATCCACAGAGTTACCTTTCGTTTTATTAATCTTTTTGTATAACCAGATATTTTCTCGTTACCCTGCTACTGGAAGTTGCGCAATATGGGGTTGCACGGGCCTTTAGAAAGGTTATGGGTAACACTTGGTTTTTTTTTTTCAGAGAAATTGTGTAGTTACAGATGACTAGCACGACACATCCCTATGCTTCCCGTATTTCACATTCTACTTATCTTTTCTTTCCATGGATTTAAGCTTACCATCAACTGCCAAGCACCCCAGTATCGTCTGTGTATCATGCCATGTTCCTTTTTCCTTCCCTTCCACCTATTTCATTCGCCTCCCACCATCCTCCTCACCCTTTGTTACCAAGAGAGCACACCAACTTGGACTACCGGTATTAAAGTATTCTCATAGTGGACATCTAGCCCAATTGGCTGAGACAACAGTAATACTGCAGATAAATGTTTCTTCTGTTTGATGCGAGGTTTGGGGTCGTGCGACTGAGACCCAGTGGTCTGTTTCTGTTGGAATTCATTCGTATTCCTTCGTGTAGTGAGAATGATAACATTCGTGTCACAGTCCTGGAGTGGGTAGGAGTCTTGCGTAATGTTATCGAAAGATTTTCCCTCCCTTCCTTCCTCCGAGTGTCTTTTAAAGCATCAATAAAATATGGAGGTCGTCGGCAGTGCTGTTCCGACGTACATTGGTGATGATAGGGACCATCGTACATCCTTGTCAGGATTGTTCGTTCTAGCTTATTGTTTCATTACCAGGCATCACTTGTATATCCTTCCTTCGTATGCACCATACACCTCCCCTTTCTGCGTGTGTGTGTGTGTGTGTGTGTGTGATTCGATCTTGTAATGGAAAAACCCTCGTCATTCTGTGATTAAGTGTAATAATCAGATAAATGGATTTAGTAAGCAAGAGTATGGCAGAAATATGTAGCTCTTCTACCTCTTTTTTTTATCTTAAGTGGAATCGGAAGCCTTTCGCCGTTTTAAGGCATCATTGGACAGGGGGTAGGAAAGTGTCTCGCCATTGATGGAAGGCATCATTGGTCGAGCATTATTAAGAAATTGGCCATCTGACCGGGTACAGCACGGCCTCCTCCACCTAAGACTGAGCCATTCCACTTTGCTTTGATGACAGTAGAATTCCAACAAGTCAGACCATGGTTCGGGTAGGCCTCAGAATTCTAAAGAAAAAATATAATTCATTTCAGGAAAGACGTTATCTTTGTCATCTACATTTATGTAGATTTTAGATGCCTTTAAAGGAGGGGCAGTAGAATAACATTATCATTATCATATGAAACTTAGGAAAACAAACTCACAGAAACAAATCTCTGGCTGGCTTCAACACTACGTCCAGACCTTCAGCGGACATGGACAAAGCTTAAAAAGGATTGGCCGGTTAGTAAGAAAGACTTCCGTAAGGATGAAGACTGATTGGTTTGTAAGGATGGCGACTGATTGGTTTGTAAAGATGGCGACTGATTGGTTCGTAAGGATGGCGACTGATTGGTTCGTAAGGATGGCGACTGATTGGCTCGTAAGGATGAAGACTGATTGGATTGAGAGATTTAAGGCAATATTCCCTGCATACTGGTCATGTAGCGACAGTCGTGTCAAAGGCCATGAGGCTCCATCCTAGTCATCCGGCATGGTGACATCACAGTTAAGCAGTAAACAGTAAGCAGTAAAGCTGACCAGTCCCTCCTCCACCATGTTTCTGATATTCTCTCACGATTTATGTTTTCCATCATCTTTGTTATTTCCAATATTTTTCCCTGCCTAGAACTTATTTTTCCTGCATCACACCATCAACACCCTTTCCTCTCACCATCATCACCTTGTTTTCCAATGTCATCTTCGTAACTCCTTTATCCTCTTTCCCTCTTCATTATGTCTCGTGCCTCATGCTATCCTGTCTTCTCTTCATCTCCCTTTGATCATATTTTCCTCCAGATATCCATTCTTCCTTTCGTCCTTTCATTATCGATTAGTTACGTAGCATCTCCCTCGCCCTCAGCCCGCCATTCTCACCTTGTCCAGCTGCTCTCATCACCCTCACCCTGGCAGGCTACTCTCGCCACCCTCACCCTGGCAGGCTACTCTCGTCACCCTCACCTTCCGCTCGTCACCCTCACCTTCAGCCCATTACCCTCACCCTGGCAGGCCATTTCTTCTTTCTTACATTTTTACTTCTCGTTTTCATGGGAGTTCACATTTTCTCCCCCCTTTTATTGTCACATTTTTTTTGTGTTTAAACTTGTCCCATTAATGTTCTTTCCAAGTTCCGCCGTGGTCCATTTTTACTGCTCGATCACTTTCACAAACTTCATCCCAGTTCGGCCTTCCTATATATTTTGCAGAGTGTTTGGCTTCCTGTATAAGTCAATTATTAGCTTTTATGATGTGTGTGTGTTTTCTCTGGAATTTCTTTAAGAGATGTGTTTACCCTGAGGTCTCCTTAATAGGTTCCAGTAAGGGTTTGTTCATTATAATACTGGTTGTTCTTTTGATATTTTGTTGACTAGAACCCTGGCACGAATTATTGTTCTATGGGCAAACGTTGTGAGAAGATGATCTAGAATTATAAACATTGGTGAGTGTCCTATAAACGTTTTCTTTTGTTTTATTTAGCTTTTTTTGTTACGTAGGAAGCTCCAGTCACAATCAAAAGACCCCATCAAAGCTAGGCCTTAATTGAAATATAAAGAGATTAATGAAAAGGAAAAAGAAGAGAAGAGGGAAAAGTATTTACGAATTTGGAGTAGGTGAAAAACTTGTCTTTTATTAAGTGCGTGGTCGTAGTTATTGGGAAGGACATGTGACGGTAGAGAGTTTCAAGGTGTCCAGGTGTAGGGAAAATACCTAGTTATCAAAACGGCTCACCCTTGAGCTGATGATGGCCACACAGTAATCATGTGACGCAGCAGCTTGCCGAGTATTGCATGGTTTAACTAGTGGTGGGGGCACACAAGTAGCAAGCTCACAAGAGCAAAAACAAATAGCTAAAGAAGAGGGGAAAGTGGACCAACATTATGGTGTAAGGCGAGTGAGTAAAAATTTTGAAGCTTGTCTGGGAGAGGTGATAAATTGGATTGCTTTCAACTCGACTCTGTCAAGCAAATATGCAGAACTAGAACCATCCCGGGTGTGAGAGCGGTATTCCACACAAGGACGGATCAATCCTTTGCCTGAACGAAGCTACTGTTCGGAGTAAATGATATTTCGACATCTACACAGGACTCCCAGTTCTTTAGAGGCGGGTTCCAAGATAGTGTGGATGGTACATTAATACCAAGTATGTTCATTGAGGCAAGAGGTAGAATTACAGAACCGTCAAAGGAGAGAGAAAAGTTGAGGAATTTTCGATAGAGAGATTGGCAGAAATTGGGTCTTGGAGGCATTAAACTTAACTAGATTTCGTTTACCCCTCTGTGATATCCTGTCCAAGACTGACTTTATTAAGGAAGTTGTGTCGAAACGAGATTTAGATCGAGTGAGAGAAGAAGCAGACTTGAAGGAAGTGGAGTAATGCAGTGTTGAGTCGTCAGCATATCGAGTGCATTTGGTTGTTTGTAAGAAAAAAGAAATCGTTGTTAAAAAGGAGAAAAGGTGTCGGAGACAAGACAACACCTTGAGGGACACCGCTGTTAATAGAAAAAGTGAGAGAGGCTGATCCATTAACAACCATGGAGATAGATCGGCCAGAGGAAGCAAAATGAGGGAGGGATGCCAGAGGAGCGGACCTGAGATATGAGACTCCGATGCCAAACCCTGTCAGAAGTTTTGGATATGTCAAGGACAACTACGTGAGATTCCCCTAAATCTTTCAGGGATGATGACCAGACATTAGT
>JAUTXX010200026.1:0-15022 GCA_032273605.1 Panulirus laevicauda | reverse complement strand
AGAGAGAGAGAGAGAGAGAGAGAGAGAGAGAGAGAGAGAGAGAGAGAGAGAGGCACTGATTGAGGCTGAAGTAGTATGTGAGATAAAGATATTTTGCAGTAGATTTTGAATCATGCAGCGACGGTCGTGGTGGTGAAAGAAGACACTACAAAATACACTCTGCAGTACAGCAAGAAGATGGTTTATACATACAACGAAAAGTTATATATGAAACGAAGAGTTAAGTCATATTGTATAACTTGCTCTGCAGAATAGGTCTAAACAAAGCTTTTTCTTTTTTTTAAACATTCTTGCTGAAAACGGTAGATGATGCAGTCATCAAAAATGTACCTCTAGGAAGACCCCAGTGTATCAGCTTCGTTAAGAGATGCCTAACGACAAGTCTCTATCAAGTGCTCTGTACCTTGCATGTTATGAGCTCTTGCGCGATAAGAGTTATATTATGATATCAAAGTCATAGTATCGCTAAAGGAGGGAACTTCAGACTTTCAGTGAATTGTGAATATTCTGGAAAAAATATTGACCTGGGCATCGGTTGAAAGGGGTGAAGATATTCTAAAGCGTAATTTGCTTATCGTGTGTGTGTGTGTGTGTGTGTGTGTGTGTGTGTTCATGTAAGGTGGAAAACACGGTGACTCTCCTCTATTCTCAGGATTACCAGTAGAAGACGTTCGGGTTTTAGGGATCAGGAATAGTCCAGCCAGTTATGATCAAGTTTAGCTGCAGCTCAGAGAAAGTATTCGAGGCTTAAGATACCTATTGACTGAAAAGAAAAGCCTCCAAAACAAACATGGCGGCTTCCATAAGAACATATTGACTTAACACTTAGGGAGCATTTGAAGTAATACCAAACAAAATATTCTGGTTTGTTTGACATTACTCAACATCTACAGGTCAAGGAAGCGGAATCTTCCATCAAACAAACGTAGATAAGGATAGTTGGTCGAGCAGCCATACAACATTATAAGGTTACCTCGGGACAGCTGCCTGACCACCACACGAGGAACCAGCACTTCTGAAATCCCGACCTATTCCAATGAGAAGAGGACCACAAACCCTTACGTAGTACATTAGGGATTAACAAGGACCACAAAACCCTTATTACATTAGTGGATTAACAAGGACGTGAACTAGGTGAAACATGGAAACCGAAAAAAAGGACATGGACGACCAAGGCGATACCAAAACATTTGAGGATCTCGTAAGTACTTTACTAATTTGTAAAAGTTGTTCACTCCGTGTTATTCTTGTCAGATCAAGCCATATATTTATGAGTATGATAGATTGTTAAGTTCTTTATTCTAGTTGTGACATTAATGGAATTATTCCCATATGTTTATATCCCAAATTATGTTCCTGCAGTTTGAATCACTTCTGTTAAGTAGGAGCTTATTACTTAGTATTTCATACAAATCCATAACTTATTACATTTAAGAGAGTACTTTAGGGAAATGATATTGTTCGTAGTAGCATTATAGTGTTCTGTGTGTATTTTGAGTATTGTGTGAGGTAGTTGTACCAGATGATCATGACACTTGTTGGTAGATTGCCACCAGCCACCAGGTGTTGTACTGACTGAACACGTTAGCCCTACTAAAGGTTTTCATGATCATTTATTAGCATTTATAGTAAATTCAACTTATTTCTTGTAAATTGCAGGGGATCATTGAAGAGCTGTGTGAGGCATGTACAAGATTGGGATGGTCAGCGCCCACAGCCATTCAGAAGGAAGCAATTCCTCAAGCATTAAATGGTACATCTCTCTACACTGCTTTAAACGTTAGATATCAAATTATTATTACTAACTAATATTTACAGAGAAAATTTTGATCCATAGTATGGATTGAACTTGGCAAAAGAAAATGATTATTGTAGACTACTATATCTTAAGGGAATACCCTACTATAAGGTTCAAAGTTGCCAAGTTTGTATACCTTATAGTATGGATTGGAACATCCTAGAGATCAAAATTTTTTCCCTTGATATTTTATTTAGTATCTACACATACACTTACATTGTAAGGAGGTTTTGATGCTAATTTCCGGTAAGTGAGATGATAAAAGTTGAAAATGAAGCCTGGTCTTAAGATGGTAGAAAATCAAACCTTAGTATCTGTAAATCTTTGGGAAAACGTATAGATTATAATGGAAAAGCTCCTGAAGAGTTGTTGAATAATTCTTGGAAAGGAAAAGATCTTCTATCACAAGGGTAGAAAGACTTGAGTGCCTGGCTTACACTTATGGATTAGTGTCAGATATTGATATTGCATCATCATTGTTGATTTGGTGAGAGTGAGAACTGGAGAGTGGGAAAATGACGAGAAAGGAATGAATGTACTTATTGAAGATGGTAATGGAAGTAAATGGGAAGGTGCTTGGGTTGAATGTGATAGGATTATTATTTTATATATACTGAAAAATGTGAAAGGAATGTTAGGTTTGAGGAGTTACTGAGAGCAAATAGTTATATTATGCATTAGATCTTTTCACTTTTTATCTCCAGTTTTATGTGGATTGTCTAACTTCTAGAGGAACCTAGCAATTTATCCTTGGGGATAGGTGAGAAAGAATACTTCCTGCATATTCCTTGCATGTCAAAGGAGGCGATTAAAAGGGGTGGGAATGGGGGATTGGAAATGTTCCCATCCAGTTTGTACTTTTACAAAAGATAGAATAGAGAAGGGGCAAAGTGAGTATTTTCCCCTCTAAGACTCAGTCCTCCGTTCTCGAAGCTGCCTTGCTAGTGCAGGAAATGGCGAATGTATATAGAAAAAAATTTGGTAACTACATTTTTTTTTCAAAATACATAGATTGTGTTAAACAAGAAAGACATAAATGGCTGGCTCAAGGTTAAGATTTACCTTTAAATGGGATCAAGGCATGGGAGGTAAGTTGGAAGATATATAGGTAAAAGAGTTGATGATATGGATAATTTGAATGTACAATGGAATGATGGGATTGCCTCAGTGTTTTCCTTTTTTTGTGTGTGTATCTCATCTGAGAGATGACTTATTTTTAGTGGCGATGGGGATGAATGGAGGCAGACAGTATGAATTGTGTACATGTGTATATATGTATGTGTCTGTGGGTGTGTATGTATTTATGCGTTGAGATGTATAGGTGTGTATATTTGCGTGTGTGGACGTGTGTGTATATACATGTGTATGTGGGTGGGTTGGGCCATTCTTTCGTCTGTTTCCTTGCGCTACCTCACTAACGCGGGAGACAGCAACAAAGCAAAATAATAATAATAATCTCATTTCTTGCATTGTAAACAGAAGGTAGCTGGTTCACACATGAGATAACCAACCCATACATGCTGAATTCTATAACCTATGTTTACATACTCCTTTGAGTTCATGGCACTAGCATATGTCAATATATACTTTGGTCATTGTGCTAGTATCATTGTAGGAAATGGATAGGGGATGATAGATAGAACTTACTTTGAGTGAACTTTTGTACAGTAATTGTAACTGGTAAAATCAAATCCTTGAAAACTTTTGAGTAAGTGGAAGTTTTTATTGGTTGCTGAGAAGTTTGGGAAAGATTCTGCCTGATATCAGTATGGGAATTACCATATTTTAGATTGGGAGCAGGGAAGATGAAGCCATGATAAGAGTATTATATGATGAAAAATTATATAACATGATTTTTAAACACAGACAGAGATGTCATAGGCCTGGCAGAAACTGGATCTGGAAAAACTGGAGCTTTCGGACTTCCATTACTACAAGCCCTAATATCTCGACCGCAGAGACTGTTTGGTCTTGTTCTTACACCAACAAGAGAATTAGCTTTCCAGATTAAGGAGCAATTTGAGGCTTTAGGTGAGTTATTAAAATCTTGGTAGATTATTAGGAGCTCAGCAATTATGTGTCCATTATATCAGACTTACAGACTTTGTACTCTCCGTTTATTCTTTCCCTTCCCTAAATGCACTGAGGAGTTGTTAACAGAAGAGCAAGGCATGCATGCAAGGAGTTAAGGAGGATGATGAGTTGGTTTGCATTAAGCATGTAAGATGTTACCATGGCTGTGCAATCATTATGGGGACAGGATAGTGAGAGAAGGAAATGTAAGGACCTTTGGGTAAGGGGCAGGTCTGTGATATGGGTGGAATGAGCATGTTAGGTGAATCATTTGCTTCTGTGTAACCTTTGGAGATATTAATTTCAAAATAGAAGGACTTGCTTTAATCCTCAGGACACTTTTTTCTGTTCTGAGAGGATGCTTTTTCCAAAGGATCTTTGCTTGGCCTTTTCTTTCATTAGATGGACACAGAAATATGAATAGTTTACTGAGCAGAAATGAGATTGGTTGCTGTGGAATGTATTGTACTGGTTTTGGGAGGGCAGAGAATTTGTAATTTTTTTGTAAAAAGTTTGGTGGAAGTGTGATGCATGAGCGTGGACATTCAACAGCTTTAGGGTAGACAGTGTTCTCCAAACAGAATTGGCATCTTGAATTACAGAACATTTTTTCATTATATGAACAGGCAAGGCAGTGGGTGTAGTATGTGCAGTTATTGTAGGAGGGATGGATATAACCCAGCAAGCATTGGAGCTGGGAAAGCGGCCTCATATAATCGTGGGCACACCTGGACGACTTGTAGATCACCTTGAGAAAACTAAGGGGTTCAATCTCAAAGCACTTAAGTACCTGGTAAGTTGGGATATTTTGCCATTGTCTTAGAGTCTATCTTCTATGTAAAAAAAAAAGAAAAAACATGCTCCCCTTCCATCTTAAAAGTTTGTCAAGCTGCACATCATGGTATCATTTGTGTATTCATGTCTTTGATATACTTTGATGAATATTGAATTTGAATTACCATTATACTGGTAACCATTTGGACTGCTGTGTCACAGAACAAGATAATTACTTATTCTGCTTTCTTGCCAACAAAATTCCTTTGCTTGTACAGGTAATGGATGAGGCAGATCGAATCTTGAACATGGATTTTGAGGAAGAGGTTGACAAGATATTGAAAGTATTACCACGGGATAGACGAACATTGCTTTTCTCTGCTACTATGACCAGTAAGGTGAATAACTGATGTTACATAGTTTTGATAATTTTTCATAATTCATGGGAAGATAACATGTACATTATTGTTTGTGTTATGAGAGATCACCAGCTGTTGGTTTCATAGGGAAGTTTTGCCAGAGGAGTAGAAGAATCTGGGAAGGATAGATAACTGGAGGACTAATGGTTCATGATGAAGTTAAATGCTGGTGGAGAGAAATAATGTTTTGTGTTTCTAATCTTTTATATAATAGATAAAAGATAGTAAAGCAGAAGGCACTTTCCCCCCCATCACTCCCTTAAGCATAAAAGCCGGCAGGAAAGTAGCCAGAGTATACTAATACGGTATGTTATAAGAAAGTGTGAATAAGAATGATAACCAAATGTTGCTGTTTAGTGTCAGGACGTATAAAGTTGCCAAGGTAAACCATGTATTAATCTTCAGGCCTTGGCTGTGGTTTTAGTGCATTTTACTTGGCATAGAAAATAGTTGTGTATAAATGAGGGTGTTGTTTGTTCTCAACACTACCTTATTAAGGTGATAGAAGCAATATGGTGATCTTAAAACTTTTAGCACATGTGTGCCGGCTTTAGCCAGCCTGGGACAAGTCAGTTAATTTACATATATCCTGTAGGAAAATGATGTGAATTAATTATTTTGTATTCTTTTCTTTCATACTGTTCGCCATTTCCCGCGATAGCGAGGTAGTGTTAAGAACAGAGGACTGGGCCTTTGAGGGAATATCCTCACCTGGCCCCCTTCTCTGTTCCCTCTTTTGGAAAATTAAAAAAAAAAAGACGAGAGGGGAGGATTTCCAGCCCCCCGCTCCCTTCCCTTTTAGTCGCCTTCTACAACACGCAGGGAATACGTGGGAAGTATTCTTTCTCCCCTATCCCCAGGGATATTTTGTATTCATGGATGAATAATTTTCTTTCATTGTTGCTTCACTCCAAAATCTTCTTCATCAGGTGAACAAACTGCAGCGAGCACATTTGAAAGATCCTGTTAAAGTGGAGGTGTCATCCAAGTACCAGACAGTGAGCAAGTTACAGCAATACATGCTCTTCATTCCATGCAAGCATAAAGTAAGTTGTGGACGATCAAAAGTAATTGTATGAAGAAGTGCTGTGCAGTAAATTGGGACTTGTGCTTGATACTGCTTTTTTTTGCAGCTTCCCAAAACATAGCAGTAGAATTTAAGTTGAATACTCTTCTCCATAATCAAATAGGTTTGTATGTTTGCTGTTGTGAAATGAATAAGTCAAATTGTTTATTTGCTTCAGATATGGAGAATTTATTAGAATCCATAAAATCCATATTTTCAAGTCTTTTACTAATTTGTAGATAGTGTATCATAGCATGAACAAAATGAAGAGATAATAGTTCTAAACTTTTCTTAAACTTTATGATGTAAGAATGTTTTGAGGTTTTGAAAAATGGATTTCAGTTTCACTTTTTTGAATAAGTTCACATTATTTTCAGAATTGTAGTGCTTAAAGATTGGCATTAATGATTTCTTAAGATATTGCAGGTTATACTGTAGTTAGCTGGTTTATTGGAGGCATCATACTAAATCAAGACATCTTGTTTCGTTATGAATTACTTGAAAGATTATGTCCATGCTTTGAAATGGAGGCCTTCATAAGTTTTCAAGAAGTTTACAGATTTTCTGGCAACATTATTCTTAGAAGCTGGGTTCATGCATGGATGTTGAAGCATTTCATGATAAAATACTCTTAACAACTTCATTGGGATGTGATTGTGATGATGAGTGGGATTCTAAGAGAGTATAGCATAAAATTGCATTGTATTGTATGATATTATGTTATCATGTTTTTGGTCTCATGTTTCAAGTTATCCAAGAATGTTTTACTTGAATTACCTTCTAGTAAAAGGTACTATTCACTATGATAAAAATGATGGTCATATGTGCTCATACCAAGAACTTTAGGATACTAGGAGATTAATAGATCCATGAATTAATGTCACTCACACTGTTTCGTACTTTTCATTTTTGCCCCATAATGAGGTATTATAGTATTTTTATTGTAATATGTATACTTGTCTGACAAGTTGTCACCTGAACAGAGGAGCACATGGTAGTGGATCATTTGTATATTATTTTCAGGCCATTTGCCTCCCAAACAGTTTCTACTGATCCAGTACTGCATTCAGTTTTAGTCCATTAGTGCACGTCTTTTTCCCTGGTTCAGAATTGTATATGGCAGTGTAGCTGTGCATTCTTGTCTAACTGATTGGAATATGAAGATCTGTTAAAGAAAATAAGTTTTGCAGATAATATTGTAATTAGTTGGTTTATTAGGGGTTTTGAGGTGATTCCCAAAAGGAATGGGCCTCAGAGATACAGAGATACAGGTAGATAGGTAGACTGATACCATGTATATTTTGCTTTACTTTTGATATTGGGAAACTTAGGACATGTCGGACATGTTTTTTATTAGATTTTTCATTGATCTTGGTTTAAGTATTTACCATTGACCCACATGAAGAAGGTTGAAGGGATGTATGATTATTTAGCACATCAGTGACCTCTTTTACTCTCATTAACTGGTTTGCCAAGTCATTACATACATATGACGAATTCCTTATCCTGAAAGACAGAAAATCAGTTTTTGAATTGCAAGACCTTGAGAAACCATGAGATATACAATATGTCCTCCCATGTTTCCCACAAAATTTGAAATTTTGGAACAGACATTAATATGGCAAATCTGAGGAAAAAGCCAAGTAGATTTGCCATTGCAGATAGGCTTTTTTTTTTTTCGCTGTCTCCCGCGTTAGCGAGGTAGCGCAAGGAAACAGACGAAAGAATGGCCCAGATAGGCTTAAAAGGCTTATATCTTCTCTTCTTGTATATAAGTACAGAAGCAAGTCTTTGATAAAACATTTTTTTCTAGCTCATGAGCCATCAGTGTACTTATGATTGCTTTAGTTTTACTATTACTCACTTGCAGAGTATTAATGGGTGATAAATTTGCAGCACATGTACCTGGCGTACATCTTGAATGATATTGGAAACAAGTCGGTCATGATCTTCTGCGCTACAAAGCTGTCAACCCTTAAAACTGCGCTGATGTTGCGAAACCTTGGATTTACAGCAATCCCTCTCTATGGTAAAATGTCTCAGAACAAACGCTTGGGAGCATTACATAAGTTCAAAGCTAAAGAAAGGTCTATTCTTCTAGCAACAGATGTAGCATCTAGGTAAGAATATTTGGGTACGTATATTTTCTTTTGGAAAACCATGGTACATCTAAAAGGATCTTTTATGATGAAGAAAAAGGCAGCAAACACTTTCGTGATCCTTTTACCTTTAGTTTCACCACCATTCTTCAACATCTGTTACATTACCCCATCTCTACCCCCAGTTTTTCCATTATTAGGTACTTTCATGCTTCTCTCAGTTCTCATTTAGTGACCTCTGTCTTCTTTGTACTCTTTCATATTTTTTAAAGCACTTTTCACGTTTTTAGAATTAAGCTTCTTTCATTGGCAGTTTCTCAGACTTTTTTTTATTCAATACAATCTAACTTTTCACTCTTACCTCCTTTTTACTCCAGTTTATCTTATTTCATAATAGTTTGTTAGTCTCCCATAGATTTTTATTCATATTTTTGAAGGATCCTCATCTACTTTCCATTTATTCATTTTCATTCCTATTTAAACATATGCACTCAAGGCCTTTTATCCAATATTTTCTTTCAGTTCATCACTATATTCTGAAGATTCAGCTTTACCTCCAAATTATCTTCTCTAAAGTTATCTTCCTTCCCTATTGTCATTCAGCCATGTTATTCTTCACCTTCTTCTGCCTTTTCTTGCAGTGTCACACACTTGTATAGTGGCTGTTGTTACTGCTTTTTTTAAATGCTTCTTCTACACATCATTATTTTGTAAAGTTTTACCACTCCCAGATTTCCTTTAACAGTCATGGATGTTAAGTTTTATAGTTTCATTATTTTATCATACCTCTTGTTATTTTCACATTTCTAGTCTTATGCCACTTAAATTAAGAGGTTAACCTACTTTATTTTCATATAATCTGATCATCCATCTCTTATCCCCTTCCTAGATTTCACATCAAACAGTATGATTTTTATCTTATTATTGTGTGCCTTCTCTGTAAATATGGACATTTGTATGATGAAATATTTATTTGTGTTACTTGTGATATACATTTACAGTAACCTTTTAACACTAGTCATTTTCACCCACCCAAGCATTCATGTAACCCATGTTTACTGTTCTGAGCAAGTATCTCTATATGTGGTCTACCCCATACAGATGGGAAAGGAGTTAGGGTTGATACTCATACTCATTAATCATTCTCAAATAACCTTTGTTGAGTCCCCAGTCCTGAGTGATATGTTCTGAGAATGCTGGTAATATTAGAGTGAATCATTGTCTAATTTGGCTTCTTTTCCACAGAGGTCTTGACATTCCTTGTGTTGACTTCGTGATTAATTTTGATGTTCCAATGCACAGCAAAGATTACATTCATCGGGTTGGTAGAACTGCTCGTGCTGGGAAATCTGGTAATGCAATTACCTTTGTTTCCCAGGTATGTATTTAAATGATATATAATAATATGTAACAGAAAATTATGTTGATTAGGTAGATTGGGATATTTTCTAGGTAGTAGGTTAATTGAGTTAGTACTAGTTTGTAGGCAGCCAGTGACCAGAGTTATATTACTGGTACTATCCACCTTGGTATCGGGAGGGTTGGTGATGGTTGCATAGTAAGCCAACATCTTAGTGGTTGTCAAGTTGCACTCCTCTGACCCATGTAGCTGCCATCTCCTTCTGCCTCACCTACGCTGGGACTGCTGGCATTTTATCCAAAACATACAATATCTCCTTGTTTCACATGACGCTTTACTCACACAACTTAGTCTATGTTTTTCTAAGTTTTCCTGCAGAGACTTATGCACTATTCTTGCCTTTTAGCAGAATGTTAGGAGCATTAGATAGGAACCATAGTTAGTAACAGTAAACAGGAGCAGTAGGTATAAACAGAAGACAGAAGTAATTGTTAGGAATATTAGGCTTAAGTAGTAGGTTGGAACATTGGGCAGGAGCATTAGGTAGACATGTTACATAGAAGTAGTTGGTAGGAACATTAATTAAGAGCCTCAAAACGTTGCAGTCGAAGTGGCCTGTTAAGGGTGAGGCACAAAAGGCCAAGAAGTGGTACTGGAGTTCCCCAGTAAATGGGACTCTTTCTGTGGGCTCTCCTTTGAGGGAGTTCCTGGAGGGAACAGCCATCAGAGATATAGATAGAATAATAGACCAATTGGATTTGGTTGCTCACAAAAGAAAATTATCCATAGATAATATTATTCTAAGGCTCAACTCATGCTCTAGTATATTGAGGGATGGTCTGCTTTGTAGTCTGAAATTTGAACAAACTCAGTCAGTGCTGTTATTCTGGTTCTTTGCCTTTATTTCCTCCCGCTACTTCTTTCGTCTGTTCCATGTTTTAAAAATTGAAATACAAGGGAGGGTTTCCAGCCCCTTTTAGTCACCTGCCACAGTATGGAGGGAATACATAGGAATTATTGTTTCTCCCCAATCTTCAGGTAGTAGGGGCTCAGGTTTTGGTGCATGGCAGCTTGAGAGTGGATGTGTGTGAATGAAGCGATTTCTTCTGTTCCTGGCAGAACCTTGATAATGTGGAAAATGGTAAACATTTTTGAAAATTATCTTTCTACACTTCCACACGTTTGTTGTTGCCCTTATATATATATATTTGTTGAGTTGTCCTGTCTTTTCACATATTTTATTTTCGTGGTGCATGCTGTTATGGGTGTGTTTTATTTATATGGTAGTTAGAGCAGCAAATATAAGTTTTCAGTAAATGTTTTCAGCGTTGCTTTTCGCTCTTTGACTCTTTAAGCCATTGAAATAACATTGAATTGTTTGGGGACTAGTACATGTGGCAGCAGGAAGAGATGTGTGTGAATCAGATAGACTAGGTTTGTACTTGATGTATACAAGAAAATGCATTGCGTGCCATTATGAATTAAGTTCTTCAGTATATTTTTGTTGGATATGAAATGATTAAATGGAATGGAATAAGACTGGTATGCAGTGAATAAGAAAATGCTGTTGATTTTTGTTAAGTACTCATATGGAGGACCCAGATGTTGCAATAAATTTCTCTGCTAGAATAGTTAAACACTTGCATTGCTGATGAAGCATATGATAACAATGCTCATTTTGTTGGAATGCACATAGCACCTTTTGTTATTTGATTTAGTTGGTTAGGTAAGATTTTTGTATTACTTTATTGATTATATGCAGGAGCTAGTGAATTAGATATTTCAATGGATTGATAGTCATGAATCCTTTGTAATCAATAATTTTTTCTCAGTATGAAGTGGAAGTTTATCAGAGAATCGAACAGCTTTTGAACACCAAGCTAGATGTTTATCCTACAGTAAAGGAGGAAGCTATGGTACTTGAGGAGAGAATAGTAGAAGCAGAGAGATGTGCCAAATTGGTAAGTAAATTTGAAATTGCTATGTCATCCTTTGATCACTGTGATGCATAGGGAGATTGGATGATTAGCTTATATAAAACCAAAAGTTAGTTAAAAAGTGGAGACCTGACAACATGTAAGTTTTGAAATTTAGCAAAAACGGGTACTTATATGATGTTCCTTTCTACTACAGATGCTCCATGCCTTACAATGGGGTTACATTCCAATAAACCCACTGTAAGTTGAAAATACATTTGATACTGTGCATCAAACCTCCTGAACATTATAGCCTAGCCTACCTTAAGTGTTTTCAGAACACTTACATTAGCTTATAGTTGGGCAAAATCATCTGACATGCAGCTTATTTTATAATGAATTGTTGAATATCTCACCATCGTAAAGTTGGAAAATTGTAAGTCGAACCATCACAAGTCGGAGCTCATCTGTACATTCCATATGTGCCATTGCTATATCCACCACCATAGTGTAGCACTTAGCATTCCTGACTGTGGTGTATTCACAGTCTGCCCAGGTTCAAATTGTTGTTTTGGGAGTTGGTCCACAGTCAACCCAGCTGTTCATCCACCCTCAGGGAAATGGCAAATATGTATGAAAAATTCAGGTCAGAGGGTAAATCTTTTGTTGTGTCTGTGAATGGCTTATCATTGACTTTAGGGCTTCACTTTAATCGGCAACAGGGAAATCATGAACTTCTTTGGAGTGAGATATTCCCCTAAGAGACTGTGCTACTTGTCATCCATTGATGATAATACGTTCTTTCTGAAGGTGACTTAAGCTCACGATGCAACTACATGCAGTCAGAGTCCAGTGGTACCACTACCAGTGATTATCATTGTGGATAGATTTAAGGTCTTTGATGTTGATTTATTGTGTATTGTTTTTGCCCGAAAGGATTTCAGGATGAGATGCAGCATTACTAGTATAACCTATCAAGGCTCAGGAAAGTTTTTGATTGAAATTTACACTTCTGCCATGACAATTTGGATTCATAGACAGTAATTATTTATTGGTAATATTTTTAATATAATTTGATATTAAGGAAGATTGAACATTTGTAATACATCAGCTACAAAAATACATTCTGAATTTCTACAGGAGATGGCACGGATAGAAGAGAAGACTGGAAAAAGGGGCAAGAAAAGGGATCGTTTTGATGATGATACTGAAGAGAGTATGGGTGTCAGAAATCGCATAAATAAGAATAACAAAAAATTTAGAAAATGAAGTATATAAGTGTAAAGACTAGAATTGCATAGGCATTGATTATGTTGACAACTAAAGAGAGATAACAGACATATTTCCAATGATTCATTATTATGTGCATTTCATATATATATCATTACATATTATGTGGTCCTTTACAAAATGAACTGTATATCTTTAGGTGTTAGTTTATTTCTCATTTCTTTTTAAACAGCACTGGTTGTATTGTTACTTTCAGGATGCCACTTTTCCATCTTGAACAACAGTTAAATGTACACACACCAAAACCAGAAATCTGGAAGTAGTAGATGTAGTATTGAAAGGAATTTCTGTTATTACATTGTAGAGGAGGTTAAGGATGCCTTCAAGAGGGAAAATGAAAGAGCACTAGATATCTAGTAAATCCTTTTGGAGAGACTATATTATGGGTTACTTTTGAATGGTTGGGTTTGGGACAGTGGAAGAGTGAGTCATAGGTGGGTGTCGATTCCCAATTGTGATTGAAAATGCAGTGTGTGCATCAGCAAGGAAGATTGTTGCAAATACATACTCTAAACAAACAGTCATAGATACACATTGGACAGACCCTGGATAGGAAAGAATATGAGTTGTGTTAGTAAGAATAAATGAAAAAAAGCAGGTTGCATGGTGTGCAGTGAAGGAGATGGTTGAAGGGGTTTGTCAGATTCTATGGTACTAATAAGTTAGTACTTTGCTGCATATGTTATAGAACTACATCAGGAACAAGAACGTAAGAAGGATAAAAGTGGCAATGAAAGGGTTAGGCAGTTTTTCCTGGGTAATTTAGAAGAAAAGCTGAGAGAATCCAAAAGTGTTCTGGAAGAGGAGGTGATGTGGATATTGAAGACTGCTTTACAGGAGGGTGGCAAGAGAAGTTTCCAGCACATCATGTATTGAGTGTGGTATGAAATGATCAGCATGGAATGAAGATTGTAGAAAGTTACTGAAGGAAAAAGAGGTTTGGAGAAAGCTAGATATATTTATCTATTTTGTCTCTGATGCCTTTTCCCTTCAAGAACTCTCTTAGAGAGGTGGCCACAGCTAAAGTCTCCATAATTGGTGAACTCCAGTGCCACTTCTTATCCTTTCATTGCCTTTCCTGCCATCATTTTTCTTCAACCATCCCTTTCCATCTGTTATGATGTTGATCTCCTCTCCCTTTGCTTCACATATTGATTTGGTCTCCTTGCATGTTTCCCAGCTCATTTGACCTATAACTGAGTCTGTTAGGCATCTAGATGCTACGTCCCATGGGAAGACCAGCCACACAATTATTAACTGCTGTTGCCTATTTCTTTCCTTGTACAGTGAAGCTGAGGAATTCTCCTCTGTCTTACATCTTTCCCCGTTTTTGTAACTGTACCAGATCCAAAAGTTAGATCAGCAGACATCTGATATGCTCAAATTTACTCTTTCTGCATGCTTTTTATTTCACACCTATTATTTTACCTTTCATCCATGATGGCCAGGATTTGGGCATGCTTTTCAGTGTGCCATGTTGGTGAATTGAAAAGGAAAGACAATCATTTGGGTCATGAAAGCAAACACAATTGGGACATATGGTTAAATTGAATATCATTGGAATGTGTGAAGCCTGAGTGAGGAAACTTTGACCTTTAATTTTTCTTAGTTTATTATATCATGTAACCACTAAAATTGTTAGATATGTACATTATGACTGTGCTTGATCAGACTAAATATGTAATAGATGTGTGATTTAAGTGTCACTAGTTATGCCAGCTCATGAGTAGATACATGTCTATGGCAGTTTTAGGTTGATTTCCTCATACCTTAGGCAGTTCTTTTATCTGTCATCAGGTAGATCTGGATAGCATGAAAAACACTGTTCTCCCAAAGTTAAGACACAGTCAGAATTTCAAAAGTTGTACTAGACACTGACAACAGAAATTAAATTTTTTTTCCCTTGATGTCATGGTTTCATTATCACAGATATACAGATGCAAGCATCAATGAATTGATTTTCACAGTCCATGGATGTAATCACATTTATTTATTTGTTTATTATACTTTGTCGCTGTCTCCCACGTTAGCGAGGCAGTGCAAGGAAACAGACGAAAGAATGACCCGACCCACCCACATACACATGTATATACATAAATGCTCACACATGCAATATACCTACCTATACATTTCAATGTATACATACATATACATACACAGACATATACATATACTTATATACACATGTACATATTCATACCTGCTACCTTCATCCAGTCCTGTCACC
>JAUTXX010199916.1:0-15023 GCA_032273605.1 Panulirus laevicauda | reverse complement strand
ATGACATGCACGGAATATGTGATTAAGATAGATACCTTCTATGACATGCACGGAATATGTGATTAAGATAGATACCTTCTATGACATGCACGGAATATGTGATTAAGATAGATACCTGCAATAAGGAAGCTAAGTTAAATATATATCTTAGTGGTTATAAATTTGACTACACTGAAAAAGAAAGGAAGGCATAGTTAAAACTTTCAAGTTTTAAATAATAATAACAGTGTTGAGAGTGAATGGTGCTTAGAAATCAAAGAAAGATCAGAAAAGGTCAGTCGTTGGATATCAAAATATGGATATTTCAGGTCTAAGATTATTCAGAAAGTACCAAAACTTTGGGGGCTTAGTTATAGATACAGCAGAAAAATGATAAAACTAATCATACTAACTGAATAAGGATTAAGAACATAATAACAGCCTTCAAATTCATCAGAGGTAAAGATGATGCTCTTATTGATCAGATCATTAAAATGATTAAAGAATGATGTACCTAAAGGATCTAACTAGAACTGGAAAAGAAGAGCCAGCGGGGTAAAAAGAAAAAGCTTACTTAGAATTGCACTGGTGGTCATGTGGAAAACTTAACATAGTAGTATTTTTATGGTAAAAGTATTTGGAGACTTAAAAGCTTGTTTAACAGAAATAAGAAATCGAGATGGGGCACCTTAAGTGTTTAGCTCTCCCCCACACGTACAAATAGGTAATTACACAAAAATTTACATATATACACATACACTACATGCACATGTGATATTACACAGATATCAAAACGCCTTTATTCTTTTACTGTTAATATTATCGATGGCTTATACTAACAATATAACTATATATTAGAATTAACTCCATTCCTAATCTCAGGTAGTGAGTCAAGTTCATACAGCCTCTCATTTCATGATATCATATCTACAAGAGAAAAATATCAATTAATCATACCAAATCAAATGTACATAAATTACAAACTGATGGCTGACTCAAAAGTGAAAGAGAAAAGAAACTGTAACATCTAGGATGTTTTGCAAGAGCTATGTTGCATGAGCAAGAAGTTCTGATTTCATCGCCATACAACCTGCAAAATGATACTCAAATGGAAATACAATAAATATCATGCAAAAACTTGATCTGACACATTACTATTCAGAGTGGATATTGCAAATTACTGAATAAAGTATGTGACAGCTGCATCTGGAAGATACAAGACAACAATTAGGCAACATTTTTTCACAGCAAATATAAGAAGTAAACAGCATCATCCATGACTTAGATATTTATCATCACTGTATATCACTGTGAAAGTAAGAAAATCACTAGCTTCTGTGGTTAACAACTAGCAAAGTGGGATTCTTTCACAAGCATTCCATCATCACTCAAATGTGATATAAGTAGGTGAAGAAGACTTAGCTTGGCCTACTACCTGTGCATCTATATCATGAAAGTTATTTCTTGCATTCTAAGGACAGAAGATACTTGATTTTCACAGAAACTCTATTTACATGCTTTCTGCACCCCTTCAAGGCAGTCACTAAAGTAACCTACTCGTGAAAATAATTTGGAAGCTTATTTGATGAAGGAGAATAGGTAAGTAGGCAGTCTAATCTTGCCACTAAATAAAAACTGCAATCTGAGCATTATAAGAATCATAAGTCAACAATAAAACAAAACAAAAAATAATATATGCCATACACCTTAACAAGAGTGGATCTTTCTTCTTGATGAACATTGTCCTCAGATAGCTAAGTAGCCAAATTATGAAATCACATTTTAGCAATAATGACCACTGATCAAAAACAGTATTCATTAAATTCTTAAGGAATACACCATCTATCTTAGATAATAATAATGTAATACATATACATTATTTTCACTAAACTTGGGATGTGGATGAATCTATAAATAGTAACCAATCATTAGCATGTATTTTCACACAAAAAAGGTATAATGTGGCTTGACCAACAACCGTGATAATGAGACTTTAGACTATGATGCATTTATGTGGATATAGGGAAGCTGCAGAAATAATGAACAAATGTCAATGAAAGTTGAACAACAATCACTTGAAAGCCAAACTCTAATATGTTATTGCCCCTTAAATTCAAAAGCACTAAATTCCTCTGATGAGCAGCCAAGTTAAACATTGACAACCAAATAAATGAAAGAAAAAAATTGTAACAAATTCTAATAAATTGTAACAGCGGCAAAAAAAAAAATAAATAAAAAAAAATAAAATAAAATATTATACTTAATAGCTGCTGTGTCAACGAGGTAGCACAAGGAATATTCTGACCATGCCCACTACCTAAGATGCTACTTATGTCTGCCTTGGTGTGGTGAAAGCCTGCCAGGGGAGGTAGGGGAATAACTGCATGCAAAATTTAGTCACCTATGTCTCTCATTAAGCACTATATTATTACATCAAGATGAAGGAAGTTGGTCTGCATAACTCCTTACCTGAAAAATTTGGTAGCTCATTACCCTGAAGAAAAGATAATCAAGTTATTTTTGTTGATTAGCTTTCAGATGACCGACACCCAACTATCATTACCAACACATTATTTACAAATGTTTCTGCAATTTCAGTAATGTAAGGAAAAACATTCACAGAGCCTTACAATACTTTCTTTGTATCTTGTACAAACTAGCTAAATAACATATAGCTGTGCTGGACCAAATGCTTGAGCACAGTTACATTATTACCAGCGAACAGTTATTAGAAGTAATCATCTGAATACTATTTCTTGACCAGTATCACAATTAATACTAAACTTGGAAAATACTCTGTGCACTTAACTCTCAAGCTATCCTCTGGACACCATATCTGATTCCCAGTATTCCAGTAACAGTGTTATGTGACATTTAATTTTAGCTTCATATCATAATGAATACAAATCTATATAACCAAAAGCTTGATTCATTTTTTTAACCATAAATTTCCTCTCAGCAAATTCAAAAGTATAGTAATTTACAATTCTAGTGTTTGCAAAAAGGGGGTAACAATGTCCACATATTCAGAATGGAGTACAAAAAACTTGGATGGGGTCGGGTTACTATAAAGCACAGCTGAATATAAAAGAATGAAATAAATCAGGTCACAAAGTGCTGAACAGCACATCATTGGCAAGAATATATGTATGAGATACTGAAAGTGGCGGATTTAAGGACAACAGCCCAGTCAGCAACACTGTTTGAAGCCCCCCTTAGGTATTCAAAGCATTTAAATCATAATATTCCATAGAGATTCAGTAATAAAATCGTTTAATTTAAATGGAAACACACTGCTCACTAATTGGTCATAAAGGCATGCAATATAGCCTCTTTCTTCAGTAATATTAAAAACAAGCAAAGAGCTCCAAGAACCCCAATAATTGATCTGAGAGTTGGGGGGCATCAGCAACTGCCCAAGAGCTATCTGTTAAATCCACCCCTGGATGCTGATCACAGAATCTTAGATTACACATGAACCTTTAAGCAGCATACACACATGAACAATGGGAGATGCATAAATACACATGTATGATATGCTACTAGAGAACAGAATTCCCCTTATGCTGTCACGGACAATCAAACTCAGTGGAGATTACTCCTCCTTGTTCATGTTTAACAACCATTAATAACAAGATATATCAGAAAATATTTGAGGCCATAATGAAACCATTGACATTTAAATATATTCTTCTGACTTACATTCTCTCTCAAACTGTGAAATCATTTTACACATTCATACTGAGGGTACCCGCCAGTTTATACATAATATACACTTAGTGTACATAATACTTTCTTATATTTCTCTAAATACAAAGAAATCTTACGCATGTTACAATTTTATACTACTTGGCAATCATGATGGCTTAAAAAATAAGTAATGTTAAACTCCAAGCTCAATACAGATTCAAAATGAGCTTTCCTGCTTAAGTAGCAATACTTTCATATATACTGTATATACAAGTTTTCACAGGATTGGCAGCCCTGAAAAACTGTCTGGTGCTCACGTAATACAAGGGATTGTCATGTGTACCTCTGAGGGTCAAAAATGGGAATTATTTTCTTTTCTATGTGCTTGCCTTTCTTGCCTTTGCAAGGTAGCTTCAGGAACTGATCATCAGAGGAAAACTTAATTTTCTCCAGTTCCTATTTTTAAAAACTGACAATAAAGAAGGGAGAATTTTCTTATTAAAGTCATTTTGGGTCTTAAACCTATATATCACATAACATCCCAGTCACAGAAAATATTCAAATAAATACTATAGAATTTTGCAATTATTTCCTAGACACTGTTATCTATCATTGTCAAACTATATAAAATGTCCTATATACTCAACTGTTTAATTTCATTTAAATAAACGATCAACTAATGTTCTGGGTGGCATGAAAGATGACTGGTTAGAACATAAAACTTTTAAACTGAAGGGTGTGAGTCTAGTCCTTCTCATCCCTACTTTGGAAGTTGCACTTCAGTTCACCCAGATGTAGTGGCTGCAGTACCTCGTAAATGTGACAGGTAAATCAAGAATGGATGGACATAACGTTAGCCACATTACTCCTTATGTACTGTAGGCTACAATACTGGGGTACTCTAACCCTGTACCAGATATACTGGTAGAGGGTTTTTAGGGAGACAAAAAGAAAGAAAAAGAGAATGAAGATAGTCTCACAATTTTCTATAAGATCTGATTATCTTCAGATTTAAACAAATGTTATTTTCTCTACATCATTGGATGAAAAAAAATGTCATATCTTTTCTGAGTCCAATAGCAAACACCTATCCAGGAAAAAAGGCTATTCAATGAACAGGCCAGAAATATGATTTCTGAATGAAATATACCATACAGAAATGTGCACCTTTATAATTCTAACTGAATCCATGAACTTGTAAAAAATATTTGATGTCCTTATGGAAAATATCTTATTTTCTACCTTTCACCAATCTACTAACCAGTCCATCTTTTGTCCCTGTAGACTGGGCACTACTGGGTGGGTCCTCTTCATCTGTAGTGGGGTGAGTGCTATTTCGAGTGGCTTCCAGAGGCATTGTGGAACGCTGATCCTCAAGACGACCTGACTGGAACCGCATTATAAGAGAGAAGAAGTCATCATCTGGCACTGTAGGAGCTGAATGAGTCAGTGAACCCTCATTTGGAAGAGAGCTACGTTGATCCTCAATACGAGAGCCCTGCAAACCACCAATAATAACCTAATTATTCTAAAGTGGATCACCTCCTGTTTGGCTCGGAGAACTTAAAAGCTCATCGTTGAATGCACTCTGTCTAAGTATGATAATGATGTTTTAAGGATATCAAAGAGTCTTTACCCCGTACCTGACATCTCATAAGCATGTCAAAGAAGTTGTCATCTGGGAGAGGTGTAGAATCACTTGCTGCTACAGAAAGTCGCTGTAGAATGGCATGCTGGTTGTTCAAACCAGGTAACTGAGGTAGCGATGCTCTCTGTTCATCCATTCGACGGCTCTGCATTCCTGCGATGCTCTCCATCAATTCTTCCAAAACTCCACAATTATCTGGGAGAGCCATGATGACATACAGAATACTGCTAAAGGGTAACATACTATGTTTAAAGAATATCAGCACTAAGTACTTCTAAAAATTTCTAACTTTTTTCAAAATCAATAAGAAAATATATTCCAAATATAGAAATATCCTATTATGTAATGGCACTTTTAACATAAATCTGTCAACTCTTGACATTCCAGACATAGATTCGTTTTACCTCATATCATGCTGGATCTTACCATGATTTATTTTGGGCACTTGAGAAGGAGTTTCCATCCCTGGAGGAAGCATTCATCAAGCAAAAAGCAAAATTCATATTATCTTAGAAAACAATTTCTGCTATGTACAGTGAACCAACTGGTGGCAATTCATACAATTAACACTTAAAGTGTGCTAATGAATTCCAAAGAATACCACAGATCATGAACCACCAAGACAAGAAGCTGACTCTCAAGTTAGGTTAATAAGCCATGGATACACAATGGACTGTGAAAATAGTATCATCCTGTGGAAGTATTAATTGGTAAAGTGATGGACAGTAAAATACTCCTACTTTGATAATGAACACATGATGAGGAATATAGTATGCCCATGAAACGTAAAGGCATCCCATGAGTGCTGAGTTTTTAAGACATTAAGGCCTGTAAATAAGTAATTAATTGTTACTCTTTTAGAAGATTCTGTGGCTATTCAGTATGTAATTACTGGGTATCTGTTAGCTTGGGGAAGCATTAGGAGATACTTTCAGTAAACATTTCAAGTACAGATGCATTTCATTATATAATTTCAATTTCAAAGCAAAAAGAGGGCTAAAAAATTCCCTGCAATTTTCTTATGGTAATAGATCTTGAAAACCTCAGCATAAAGATGATTTTTCAAGCTGAATTCAAATCTGGTGTGGAAATATGTTTTAGAGGAAAGACATTAAAGCCTGTAAATAAGTAATTAATTGTTACACTTTCAGAAGATTCTGCGATTATTCACTTCATATCAATTAGGTATCTGTCAGCTTAGTGAAGCATTATGAGATATTTTCCATAATCATCTTAAATACAGAAACCTCTCATGATGTCATTTCAATTTGAAAACAAAAAAGTTTTTGGGCAAAAATCTCCCTGGAATTTTTTGGTAATTTTCTGAGGGTAACAGATTTCTTAGAAAACTTCAGCATAAAGGGGACATTGAGGCCTGTAAATAATTAATTAATTGTTACACTTTTAGAAGATTCTGTGATTATTCTATTCAGATCAATTAGGTATCAGTCAGCTTAGTGAAACATTAAGAGATATTTTCCATAATTATTTAAGTATAGAAGCCTTTTATAATGTCACTTCAATTTCAAAACAAAAATGTTTCTAGGCTAAAAAATTCCCTAAACTATTACCTGCATTTTTTGGTAATCTTGTTCGGGCAATAGATTTGCTTGAAAACCTCAGTGTAAGGATAATATTTCATGCTAAATTCGAATCTGGGGTTGAAATATATGTTTGAGGACATAAAGGCCTGTAAATAAGTAATCAATTGTTACACTTTTAGAAAATTCCCTTCTTCTTCGAGTTGTATTTATCAGGTATCTGTCAGCTTAGTGAGGCATTATGAGATGGTTTCCGTAATTAAATCATATGACATATGATAGGGGAGAAAGAATACTTCCCATGTATTCCCTGCGTGTCGTAGAAGGCGACTAAAAGGGAAGGGAGTGGGGGGCTGGAAATCCTCCCCTCTCGTCTTTTTTTTTTTTTTATTTATTATTTTCCAAAAGAGGGAACAGAGAAGGGGGCCAGGTGAGGATATTCCCTCAAAGGCCCAGTCCTCTTTTCTTAATGCTACCTCGCTATTGCGGGAAATGGCGAATAGTGTGAAAGAAAAGAAAAAGAATATTTCTTCTTTATACATGAAGGGAAGAGAGCCATATATATACTCATGGTCCCCATTTTGTATACTTTTTTACACCATCAGAAAGTAAGTTGCCAGCATTCACAGTTGACTTACAGACCTCTCCAGCCATCAGCTAAACATATATATGAAACCAATATTTTTTTTTTTTTAAGCAGGCCTATGAATTTCCCAGTGAATCTGAAAAGTGTTTTCAAGTAAAGGGAAAAAGTTTCTCTTTGGAAATGAAAAAAATCATACGAGTAAGAGAATGACAGAGAAACAAGCAAAAAGGGGTTTCAACTTACCCCTAGGAAAATAACTTGCAGATGATTTCTGGGATTGTGCTGAGGGCTAAGCAGCCAGTTGTCAACATGTTTCTTATGTCACCACCTTGTTTATGTGGTGTTGTGATGAACTTGGTTCTTTTTATCATCAGATAGATCATCTAAGCCGTTAGATTCTTCATAGACATGGAGAAAATACTGCTCAGTTTCATCTACACTTAGGTGTCTCCTGTGACATTCTCTCCATACCATGGCAGAAGGGTAATTGAAGAATTTTGTGTAATTATTGCATAAGTAGGCTTGAGGCATCTTTTGCCTCCACATTTATCAGCTAAAATTGGAGTTTTTGTGTAAAAATACAGATTATAGTTCTGTCTTAGGTCTCCCACTGAGCAAACAGAATGTTGATGAGGTCTGGTTAAAGGGTAAAGCTGTCAGTCAGACTACTATGTAGCACAGACAGCTGTAAGAATCCTCTTCACACCAGATGATATCTAACATATCTTTAGTAGCATGAGAAACAAACAGAAATACTCAGCTTTCTCCATGAACACAACATGCTCATATCGTGCATCCTGGAAACCATACCTCCTTCCAATTCCACACTTCCTTCCTTTAGTAACTGCACAATCTCAAAACAAGAGACAGCATGGACAAGTAAGACTTATAACATTTGTTGACCTCAGCACCCCTTTCACTTACATGTCTTGGTACACAAAACAATTCACAGACAAGCAATACTTGAAATACCATCCATAAAAAGAAAACTACATAATACATGGTACACTTTAATCTTTACCTATGTATCTACTCCTCACCACCTGCCTACCCAAATACACTCCTTAGTTATTGAACATTATCCAGCCAGAACCATAATCTGTGTGAAAATTTCACATCTACCATACGCCCAGGCTCAGCACCCACCCCCAAGATCCCAGAGATGAACTACTGATAAGATACAGCACTCTTGGCATTCTAAGCCAGTGCAACCAGCCAGCCTTATTCCCATCCCACCACCTCCAACAGCCAGCCTTATTAGACATTATGTTTTGCACACCAGCACTGCAAAGGACAACTTTGTGAACACTACATTAACTCAACTCTGACCACCTACCATCATCAAATCATCTAGGAACTCGCAAGACTCTCCCTTCTCCCATTTGTGGCAACCATTTCATGGTTGGGGAATTTCATGGATTGTTTATTGTCTTTTTTATGGAGTCCATTAATGAAAAATCAAGCTTTTTGATGTGAAAGGCAAAGTTTTCCCTCTCTTGTTAAAATTTTCACTTTAGAGGAAAAGGAATCATCGCTTTCATAATTGAAGCTAACTGTAAGTCAGTGTTGGTTTATTGCCACCTGAGGAGAATTAGATAACTATTTTAATGGAAGAAGTATTACTGAAGGTTGCCTAAGGATTCAGGAGTGGCAGCAAAGTTATACGACTTGATGTTTTCTCTGGTTTACTAAAGTGAGGTTTTCATTTAATGATGTTCAGCTAAACCTTGCTTAAAGATGTTTGCTTTTACTATTGTTTCCCATCTAAAGATGGTTTGCAAAGTCGTGTTACAACACCTGTGCATTTGTAGAGGGTATGGTATTGGATGGTTCTCTTAAAATGCTGGTTCACATCAGTTTGGTGGAAAAGATGAGATGTTATGAAGATACTTGTTCTCTTTCTTAAGATTCTGAAGGATTAGCCCTTACAGTGATGCAGAAGTGACTCCTGCTGACCCTGGCATGGAAATGGAGCCTGGTTTTGTGCATCTCAGCAGTTTCATGAGATAGGTCAAAATTGTTGAAATCTCATGTTCAGTTGAAAAAGGTAATATGCACAGAAATGCCTTTGAATTATGGCTATATTACTTTTTGTTTTAAAATATCAGCAATGTAATGTACTAGGAAATTTGGTAAGAGTTAAGATAATTGTTACTGAAAAACAGATATATTAAAGAATATTGAGACACTAAAAGAAAGATATTGTAAAGAGAATATTGAGACACTGAAAGAAAAATAGTGTAAAGAGAGCTCCAAGGATGCATTTTACTAAAAAAAAAAAAAAAATCTTGAAAATGTTACCAGGTTATTGAAGACGTTGACATAAGAGAAGCATTGAGAAGAAATGTGGAGAAATGAGAATGCAGAGTGTTAAGCAAGTTAGCTGAGAATTTATTGTCAAAGCTAAAACTAACAAGCAAAAGGAATTCTCTTGAATGAGAGCTGTCAAGATGATTCAAGGGAATCTTCCCTTCCAGTATACAGTAAATGTATAGTTTGTGAAGAAATCTTCAACATCCAATGCATTTACAGAAATAATTGCATGTAAGGAAGTAAGTAACTTTTAATTGTAGTGGTAAACACACACACACAAAGCATCAAATTATACTCTTAACATCTCAAGAATGATATTTACGTAAGCTGAGTGACACCTGTTAAGGGATGTTTACACACTGAGTTTTGCACCTTCATTTCAAGACTGCATGTCGAGCCAAAATGGTGGGTTAGGTGGCATTGTGTGATGAATTTCCCCACAGTCAAGTCATTCTTCAGCTATGCCAATGAGAGCACTTTTTTAAGTTTTCTAGGAAGAAAATTGAGTGGCTTTTAGCTGGATTTGGACTACCAGGCAGATGATCTTGAATTATGTATATGACTATGATCTGTCTTCAGATGAATGGAGATATATATTATGAACACTAACAGTTCCAGCACTGAAAGTTAACCAAGATGAGGGGAGAGAAGGCTTAGTAGCAAAAGTTTGTTCAGTGTTGCCAGTGCTTGCCTGATCTTGATAAATGCATCTGGCTGATGTAGCTGGTAATTTTACAGACATAGTTTTGCTGCTATGGCATAGTTGTTATATTGATTATAATAATTTCATGCTCTGGCAGGGTTGCACCATGAACACATGAAGAGGCATCATTCACTCGTATCAATTCTCTAGCTGTCATGTAATGCACTGAATCCACAGCCAGGCCCCACAAACCTTTCTGTGATTTCCTCCTCCTCTTTTATATACATGCACTGGCTTAGTCCATTGACAGCATGTCACTTCATCTATTCCATGTGTGCATTTCACCCCCCTGCATATTCAGGCATCAGACACTCAAAAAAATGTTTATTCCATCCTTCTCCCTCAGGTATGGCCGTCCTATCCTCTTTTGACACATATATCCTCTTTGTCAACCTCTCCTTACCTCTCCTTATGTCCAAACATTTCAACACATCCTCTTTAGAACTCTCAACCATACTCTTCTTGTTATCACAACTTGCAATGACACGTCATTACTTAGTCAACCTTTCTCACACCACATATTCTCAAACATTTCATCTCCAGCCCATCCACCATCATCTATACATTCTCATCTTTATCCCAGGCTTTGCATCCATACATCAGTGGGACTACTATACCTTCAGACATGCGCATTTTTGCCCCCTCTGATAGTATCATCACTTTCTACACAATTCTCTGTGTTCCCATAACCTTTACCTCATCACCTATCCTATGACTTACCTTCTCTTTCATGATTTATATCCATCTGTTGCCATGTCCTCTCCCAGGCGCATGAAACAACCACTTCCTTCAAACTCATACCCAAGTAACCTGTCTCTGTACTGCTTAATACTAGTAACCTCATTTTTATTTACATTTATTGTCAGAATCTTCCTTTCACACACTAAACTCTTATACCGTTTTTTATAGAATGAAACATAATAATCAGTAATTGTTTTTTTGCTGTAGGTGAAATGAATGATAAAACATGCAGTGTCGACTCTCTTAACATTCATGCTTTATTCCTACATCTGTTTGCATGCTGTGCTGAAAGATTTACCAAGCTTTACACATTTTTATATAATTAGTGGACAAAACATACTTCTGAAATGATTCATCTCTGTAATATGATTATCTTTAAAATTGTGAGGTTGAATACCTTTTAGATAACTTGAAAAACAGGAATTTTGTGGGTTGGAAAGGGAAATTAAGCAAGGTGTTAACTGGGTAATGTGCTTCCTCATATTAGTGAGGTAGTGCTGGGAATGGACAAAGAAGGTCCTCATTCACTCATATCCACTCTAACTGTCATTTAATGCACCAAAAGTACAGACAGCCCCCTATCTACAACCAGGCCCTACAGACATTTCCATGGATTCCCTGAATAGCTTCACATTTCCTAGTTCAGTCCACTGACAGCACATTGACCTATACAAGCCACATCGTTCCAGTTCGCTTTATCCTGTGCATGCCTTTCATCTTCCTGTATGTTCAATTCCCAGTCATGCAGACTCTTTCAGTCCATCCTTTGATCTCCAGGGGTCTACCCCTTCTGCTAGTTCTCTCCACTTATTCACCCTCTGTATGTATATATAAAAGTAACCACCAACCTTCAAGTAGAAATGAAAAGCTTACCCCTGTATCACACTTGTTTACCTCAAGTGGAAATGAAAAGCTTACCCCTGCATCACACTTGTTTACCTCAAGTAGAAATGAAAAGCTTACCCCTGCATCACACTAGTTTAACCTCTGTTCACAGATCTCTCTATCCCCCAGCAAATATAATGATGACAAAACACATGCACCTAAATTAACCTGGCAAGTTCTAAATATCCGACCTCCCATCTCAGTCTTAAACTCCTACCTACCAGAAGTACATTCTTCTGAAACCACACTCCCCAGACAAACATGAGCCATAGTCTCGTGCTTACATTCTGGACATCACCCATTGCTACAATACTACAAACACTGTTTCAACCTATCCCAAAACTCTTCATGCCCATGATGCAACTACCATAAAGAAGATACTGATCCTTTACTACTCAATTATCCTGCTTTCTCTGCACATAGATGCACTCATGACATCTCAACACTGTATGACCTGTGGTCCAACTGGTAAAGGTGGTCAGCTTACTGAGTGCTGCTGTAGCTCCATGAGGATAGGACTCCAGAGGTGGAAATAAGTTGGGTGGGGAGGAGCAGAGTGGTTTCAGAAATGGTAGAGGATGTGTGGATAAGGTGTTTGCTTTAAAGAATGTGGGAGAGAAATACTCAGAGAAACAGAAGGACTTGTATGTGGTATTTATGATTCTGGAGAAAGCATATGATATGGTTGATGAAGATGCCTTGTGGAAGGTTTTAAGAATATATGGTGTGGGATGAGAGCTACTGTAAGCAAGAAGTTTTTATCAAGGGTGTAAGGCATGTATACAAGTAGGAAGAGAAAGGAGTGAATGGTTCCAAGTGAAGGTTGATCTGCAGCAGGTATGTGTGATTTTACCATGGCCAAATGAGGTGGTAAGAGAGGTAAATGCAGCAGTCATGGAGAGAGCAGTAAGTATTGAGTCTGAAAGGAGTGAGGGGGCCTAGGAAGTGTCAGTTGTTGTTTGGTAGTGACAAAGTACTGGGGCCAGATTCGATTAAGAAATTGCAGAAGTTGGTGACTGGTTATAGAAGATTGTGAGAATGGAGAAAGCTGAGAGTAAATGTGAAGTAATGGAAGGTTATTAGGATTAGCATTGTAGAGAAACATGTTACGTTTGGTATGAGTTTGAATGGAGAGAGATTGTAGGAAGTGAGGAGTTTTAGATATGTGGGAGTGGACATGGCAGCAAATGGAACTTTGGAAGTTAGTCATAGGGTGGGTGAGGGGGCAAAGATTCTGGAGGTTTGAAGAATGTTGGGAATGAGAGGATGAAATTTGGACTGTTTGAAGGTATAGTAGTTCCAACAATGGATGTGTGGTAGAGGTGTGGTGATAAAAAGAATTTTGGTTGAGAGATCTGAAAAGATGTGCTAAAGTGGTTCGGACATACAGAGAGAATGAGTGAGGAGAGGTTGACAGAAGGGATATATGTGTCAGAAGTGGAGGAAACAAGAAGGGGGAATCCCAATTGGAGATTGAAGGATGGATTGAATAAGATTTTGAGTGATCAGGGCCTGAACATGCAGGAGTATGAAAGGTGTCACGGTATAGAGTGAATTGGAATGGTGTGGTATACAGGGGTTGACATTCTGTCAGAGGACTGAACCAGGGCATGTGAAGTAGCTGGGGATAAACTAGGGATAGGTCTGTGGGGCTTGCTTGTTGATAGGTGTTTGTACTTTTGTTTCATTACTCATAACAGCTAGGGAATGAGTGAGTGGATGCAACCTTTCTTCGTCTCATCCTGATGCTGCCTTGCAAACGTGGGAAATGGTGATCAAGCATGGAAAATGAATGTGTATGTATATATTCCTCTTTTAGGAATTGAAATACAAGAAGGGGAGGGTTTCCAGCTTCCACCCCCTTTAGTCGCCTTCTATGACACGCTGGGAATACGGAGGAAACATCATCCCCGCTTCAGGGAAGACTTCCTGACTTCCAGTTTGAATAGCTTTTCTCCCCAGAATGATAATAAGTAGATGAATATACTGTTAAAATCTCATTTTTCTTTTTTTTATTCATAGTCTAATTTTTCTTCATGGGTAAGATCATTCTTGTAATGATTTTCCTTTTTTCAGTAATAAATGAGAGTAGTTTGCACTTGTTTCTAGTGAGAGATTTATAAGGTCACAAATATTATTTCTAGGAGCTGCTGCTCATGTCTAAGGATAGGGAATCCAGCACTTTATGGAATACTTGTCACATATATGTGGTTGCTTTTGGTCAATATATTGACTAAGTTCATTGAGAAGCCATACCTAAACTGTTTTTCAGTATTGCAGTGTTGCATCTGTCTCTTTTTTGAAAATCATTTGATTGTGCTATAGTTTATTGCTTATATTCTTTGGGTAAGTCTTCCACCATATAACAGACCACCTTGATGATAGGATGTCTGCTTGAAAATTAGGAAATCAAGGATTTGCTGATTATATTTATGCTTCTTTGCTCAGCTTGACTTTAGAACTTGTTAGCTCACATCAATCTTTGGTTGCTCTGTGACTTTATATAATTTTAGGGAGTTGCTACAGGATAACCAGTTATCTGAAAACTTAAAGTATTTTTTTTTTTCTGTAAATGAACCATATTGTTGTCAGCATTTACATCATTGGAACTACATTAAAGCAGTATCCTTATGAAAAATACAAATCACATGATTTTACTGACCAAATATCAGCTTCCATTGCTCACAAATTAAATTTATGAGAATGATAAAGTATGAGACATGAGAGTGTAGAAATCTTTAGGGGGAATACACATTCTCTTTTTTTTATTATTATTATTATGCTTAGTCGCTGTCTCTCGCATTAGCGAGGTAGTGCAAGGAAACAGATGAAAGAGTGGCCCAGCCCACCCACATACACATGCATATACAGAAACGCCCACACTCCCACATATACATACCCATACATTTCAACGTGGTGTTCAGGCCCCAGTCGCGG
>JAUTXX010199805.1:0-10331 GCA_032273605.1 Panulirus laevicauda | reverse complement strand
TTCTACCCTGCCATAGCACCTGATATTTACCTTTTATGTGGTGTAGTTTTAAATAATTGATTCTCATGGTCATAATTTGCAAGCCACTAACATGTACTGTTCACATTCCTGTACGGAAAATGCCCTACAGCAGTTTGCAAAAGGTAATCATAACAATATCTTACTTTTCACGAAATATCAAAATTAAGATAAATGCTTCCACAAGAGGTTAGGTAGGGTTTTAATGAAATCTGGTTTTAAAAAGCATTCCGCCTACTTTTACTTTATCAACCCTACATTTTCCCTAGTCTTCACAACCCTACTTAACACCACATTTTCCCCTAATTTTCAGATCCCTACTTTTACTTAACTGACCCTACATTTAACAAAGAATAACATAAAATACTCCAGATCATACTTTACCATTCATACCTTATTTTCTAAACACTACACAACTATTGTAAAAAAATAATCAATATTCGGAAGTATTAGTGCCACTTGCTAAACTACTTCTTTGGCTTTGAGGTAAAATTCCAGCTTAGTTCAGCATTGCTATTAGTTATGGGTATCGTGATAACCCACTAGCTTCCCTTCAAGTTACTAGAAAATTATCATACACTAATTTTGTTTGTGAGAATTTTCTCAACATTTTTTTGTTACCTGAGATGGCAAAGGCAACTGAAGGCATCCATTTTATCAAACAACCCCTGAAGGTGGATTAATAGCTGCATTGATTGTGGACTGCTTACCACAACCAGGATTTGAAACTATGTGCTCCAAAGTGGGTGGCCCGTGAATGCGTCATGGTCAGGAATGCTAATCGCTATACCATGGAGGTCCATAAAAACAAATGATCTAATATCACAATTTTGCTCATGGTTTTACATAATGACGGTCTGATGTCATATTTTTCCCAGTGATGCACTAACAAAGATAACTCTTTCAACCTACATTAAAAAAAAAAAATTTTATGCAAAAATAAATTTTGAAAAACAGACAAATTCTTACACAAAAAGGCTCACAAAGATATTCATCTATAACAAAAATAAAACAGATTTAAAAAATACATATACTGTTGTATACCTTGCATGCCAACTGCTGAAAATCTATGCTCTGACTTTCTTCATCATTTTAGACTACTTATACACTGCTTATTATCTCCAATCATATGTCACTTTAAATCACCTATTTATCAGTATAAATATTAGAAATAATAAATTCAAAAACAGGCATTTTCTAAAGCATTATTTCTCTTGATGACCTACAATCACTTACAAATGCAATAACACGTGCCAGATTGATGGAACACCACATTCCCTTGACCTCTCATGCAATAAAATTTCATTATCCAACCAAGACAGCTGTATAATGTTTACACCAACAATTAATAATAGCTCTAGATTCCTCTTGAAGAGGAGGAGACTTATTCCATTAACAAAAAGAAAAATCTATGACGTAGGATCTCCATGATTCAAGATGAACCCAATGCAGGAGTTAAGAAACAAATTAAACCACCCATCGCATGTGTTAAAAAGGAAAAGGGGTAAGTGACTATATCCTACAATGCTTGTGTATTATAGAAATAATAAGTTCCATAGCAAGATCTGTAGCAGTATACTTTACTGTATAACATAAAATATGGCGATAGTCATGTGGGTTACGTATATCAAAATGAGACGGTGATAAATGCTACACTTGGTAAACCACTTGTAAAAGATTAGGAGAACCTATAAAAACCTCAGTTAGTAGCCAAATTGTATAGCAAATATATACCAATGTCAAATTGGTCTACTGCTGAGGCTCAGATGTTCGCTTGATACAATGTGTTTGTAGACATTCACCATTAATTACTAACTGCTCAATCAAAAGGCTGACTGCTAAATTTCAACTAGATTACTGAACCTTAATATTAAACTCTTTGTGAAGGTACGTGAAGTTTTTAAAGGTTCGCAAGATTTCTTTACACCACACGCTTTTAAATTGATCAAATTTCTTTTTTCTGTTGAGCCTCACTCCAAGAACCTTAAAAATTTCCCTCCAAAATGTAGGATAATGTTACCGTATTCTCTATACTGCAAATAAAAACCCACTTAATATTCAAAGCAAAAAGCAACTGAAAGCTAAACAGGACTGCAAATATATTCCCCTAGTCTTTTGGATTCCTTATAGCCCATTCAACCTTAACACACAACACTTCTCCCTTAGTGCAATACATTCCAATATAACTATATAATTCATAAATGTGAAACTAACAGATATGCAAACACATTTCAACAATCAACATCTGGGAATTCTGTCAAATAAAATGACAAAACATGAAAACATCACTCAAATGTCAAATTTCTGTGCTCAGTCAACGCCCAAACTTCTGGTCATCCCCTCCTCTCCACCATTAATAATGATCTAAATCGTCACCACAACAATTCCTTTACTATCCCTTAAGGCTGAACCATGAAAATAATGTAACTTACCTCAGCCTAGAACCCATATTGGATGAAATAAGGCGGTGTTGCTGCTCATGACCGAGAGATGTCCTCCGCCTTATTTATCTTCCGGGTTACTCTCACTGGGTATGGCGGACCATACGATAATTTCACTAGGATTTACGAATGATTTTTGAAATTCATTCACATGTGGCTTACATTATTATGGAGACAATACAAGGACACATTTCTATAGTCAAAATGATTTTTCATTGTGATTACAATCCTGCTATAAGCTAACCAGTTGTTATATTTTTCTCCCCGAATGTGCTTCAGCTATTCACTTCTATCTATTTTCGTTGTCATAGATATTTCCAGTGACCATTGTACCATATTGGCAGGGTGACTATGTTCTACAGTATATCTTCTGGTCAAAGGTATTTCAGTTAATCATTGAATCATCTCCCATGAAAGTTGCCATTTTTTTCTTTATTAAACTACGGACATCAGTGCTTCCTGTGGTTTAATGGAGTTAAACAAATATTCACAAAGTTGCATATCATATACACATCTAAGGACACCTTCAGTGGAAATATATATTTTTTTTGTAAACCCTTTACAGATATGATATAAACCAAGAAGCGAAGGGAGAGTAGTATAATACCCGTCCTTTTGATGCGAATTTTGTCAATAAAATACTTGATTTTCGATGTCCTCTAAGATAGCTGAATAAGAATCCTGTCTCTTCATTTCCTGTGTGTCGCAGAAGGCTACTAAATGGGACGGTTGCGGGGGATGGGGGATGGACAACCCCTCTTATATTTCATTTTCAAAAATACAGAACAAAAGCCAAGCAGGAAGTGCTGATCCTCCTGGGGTGTCTAAATGTATGACTATAATCATGATGAGAAGAGAGGAGAGATCAGCAGTATGTTTCAGGTAAGAAACCTGGATGTTCTGTCTCTGAGTGAAACAAAGCTCAAGAGTAAAGGGTAAGAATGGTTTGGAAACGTCTTGGGAGTAAAGTCAGGGGTTGGTGAGAGGACAATATCTAAGGAAGGAGTAACACTACTCCTGAAGCAGTTGTTATGGGGGTGTGTGAGAGTGCAAGCAAGTGAATTCTATGATAATGTTGGTAAAAATGAAAGTATATGGCGAGTGATGGGTGATTATTGGCGCTTATGCACCAGGCCATGGGAAGGATCATGAGAGGCAAGTGTTTTGGGAGCACTTGAGTGAGTGTTTCAGCAGTTTGATGCAAGAAACTGGGTATTAGTGATGGGTGAGTTGAATGCGGTGTGTAATGTAGCAGTTGAGGGTATGATTGGGTGGGGGGTATTAAGTATTATGAATGAAAATGGTGAACAGTTTAAGAAGTTGTGAGCTGTATATGGACTGGTGACTAAGAATGTCTGGCTTAAAAAGAGGGAAATACACAAGTATACATATGTATGCAGGAAAGATGGTCAGTGGGCATTATTGGATATAACAATTTGTTGTTAGTCGTGTAAAAGAGACACTTTTGGATGTAAACGTGCTGAGAGGGACAGCTGGTGGGATGTCTGATTATAGTCTTGTGGAGGCGAGCGTGAAGATATGTAAAGTTTCGGAAAAGAGGAAATAATATCAGCGAAAAGAGAGCAGTGACAGTAAGTTAGCTTGGAAAAGAGACTTATCTGAAGAAATACCAAGAAAGTTTGGGTGTAGAATGGAAAAAGGTGGGAATAACGAAGCAAGGGGAGTGGGTGAGTAATGGGAGGCATTTAGGGAAGCAGTGATGGCGTGTGCGCGAGAGTTGCAAGTGGCATCCAAAATGCGGGAGGTGGGCAGATTAGAAAAGCAGTAAAGTTGCTAACAGAAGAAAAAAGAGAGGCGTTTGGGTGGTAATTACAAGGAAGGAGCACAGATGATTGGGTGTTGTATAGAAAAAAAAATGCGACAAGAGGTCAAGAGGCAGGTGTAGGGGTTGAAAAAGAGGGCAAATGAGAGTGGGGGTGGGAAAGTATTAGTAGACTTTAGGGAGAATAAAAAGATGTTTTGGAAGGAGATAAATTTTGTGCGAGGAACAAAAGAACAAATAGGAACATCAGTGAAGTGGCAACAAGTAGTGATGAAGTGAGGAGGCGATGATGTATTTTGAAGGATTGTTGAATGTGTTTAATAATAAAGTGGTAGATTAGGGTTGCTGGGTCGGAATGGTATGCGAAGTGAAAGAGTTATGAAGAGCGGATTGGTGAAGAGAGAAGAGGTGGTGAAATCCTTCCATGAGATGAAATGCAGCAAGGCAGCTGTGATGGATGTTACTGCAGTTGCATTTGTTAAGAAAGGAGGTGACTGTGTTGTTGATTGGTTGGTAAGGATTTCCATTATACGTATGGATCATGGTGAGGTACCTAAGGATTAGCAGAAGGCATGTATAGTACCATTGTATAAAGGCATGAGAGGATAAAGGTGAGTGTTCAAACCACAAAGGTATAAGTTTGTTGAGTATACCTGGTAAGTTGTAAAAGGGTATTGACTGAGAGGGTGAAGGCATGTACAGAGCATCAGACTGGAGAAGATCAAAGTGGTTTTAGTGGTGGTAGAGGATGTGTGGAACATATATTTGCTTTAGAGAATATGTGCAAGAAATTCCTTGAAAAAGAATGGTTTTATATGAAGCATTTACGAATCTGGAGAAGATATATGATATGGTCGATAGAGATGCTTTGTGAAAAATCTTAAGTATAGATGGTTTGGGAGCAAAGCTGCTAGAAGCTTTGAGAAGTTTTTATCAAGCGTGTAAGGCTTTTGTACGAGTAGGAAGAGAGGAGAGTGAATTGTTCTGACTGAAGATTGTCTGCGGCAAGGATGTATGATGTCATCATGGTTGTTCAGTTTGTTTATGGTTGGGGTGGTAAGTGAGGTAAATGCGAGAGTCTTGGAGAGAGGGGTTAGCATGCAGTCTCTGGGAAGGACAAGGGCTGGGAAGTGAGCCAGTTGCTGTTTGCTGATGATACAGAACTGTTGGCAGATTCGAGTGAAAAACTGCATAAGTTGATGACTGAGTTTGGCAGAGTGTGTGAAAGAAAAAATTTGTGAATAAAGATAAATAAAAGCAAGGTTATTATGTTTGGCAGGTTGGGAGTGTGAGTTTCAGTGGAGAAAAAATGGAGGAAGTGAAGTGTCTTAGGTATTTGGAAATGAATATAGCAGCAAATGGAACCAAAGAAAATGTCATAGGTCGGTGAGGAAGCGAAGGTTCTGAGAGCGCTGAGGAATGTGTGGAAAGAAAGAACGTTATCTTAGAGGGCAAAGATTGGTATGTTTGAAGGAATAGTTGTCCCAACAATATTATATGGATGGAAAACATAAGGCTGTGCGGAGAAGGGTGGATGTGTTAGAAATGAAATGTTTGAGGACAATATGTGGTGAGAGGTGGTTTGATCGTGTAAGTAATGAAAGGGAAAAGAGAGATGTGTGTTAATAAGAAGAGTGTGGTTGAGAGAGCAGTAGAGGGTACGTTGAAATGTTTTGGACATATGGAGAGAGTGAGTGAGGAAAAGGTTGACAAAGAGGATATATGTGGCAGGAGTGGAGGACACAAGGACAGCGGGAAGACCAAAACAAAGATAGAAGCATGGGGTGAAAAAGATTTTGAGTGAGCGGAGCTTGACTATGCAGGAGGGAGACAGGTGTGCACGGATAGAGTGAACTGGAACGATGTGGTATATGTGGGGGGGGGGGGGTCACCTTCCTCAGGCATATTTCCTTCAGCCCCTCTGCTCCTGCCTCCTTCAAGTATATGTCCTTCTGGCCCTCAACTTCCTCCTTTAGGTATATGTCCTTCTGATCCTCACCGCCCACAGATATATGTGCTTCTGACCTTCAGTTACCTCACTCAGGTATATGTCCTTCTCACCCTCATCTGCCTCTCTCATGTATGTCCTTCTGACCCTCACCTGCCTCCCTCAGGTATATGTGTCCTTCAGTGTTCCTACTAGGGAACGTTAAGCCTGGGTGACTCAGTGTGTCCTTCAGTGTCCCTGGTAGGGAGTGCTAAGCCTGGATGACTCACTGTGTTCTTCAGCGTCCCTGTTCGGGAGAGCCAAGCCTGGATGACTGTGTGTCCTTCATTGTCCTTGGTAGGGAATGCTAAGCCTGGATAACTCAGTGTGTCCTTCAGTCTCCCTGGTAGTGAGTGCTTCGCCGGGATGACTTAGTGTGTCTCTCAGTGTCCCTTGTAGGGAGTGCTGAGCCTGAGTGACTCAGTCTGTCCTTCAGTGTCCCAGGTAAAGGGTGCTGAGCCTCGATGTCTCAGTATATCCTTCAGTGTCCCTTGTAGGGACTGCTGAGCCTAGACGAGTCAGTGTGTCCCTCAGTGTCACTGGTAGAGAGTGCTGAGTCTGGATGACTCAGTGTGTCCTTCAGTGTGCCTGCTGAGCCTAGACGACCCAGTTTGTCCTTCAGTGTTGCTTGTAGGCAGTGCAATGCCTGGATGACTCACTGTCTTCTTCAGTGTCTCAGGTAGAGCATGCTGAACCTGGATGACTCAGTGTGTCTTTCAGTGTTCCTGGTAGGGAGTGCTCATCCTGGATGACTCATTGTGTCCCTCAGTGTCCCTAATATGGTTTGCTGAGCTTGGATGACTCAATGGTGTCCTTCAGTGTTTCTGGTAGGGATTGCTGATCCTGGATGACATACCACTTAGACAGTGGTATGTTAAGATCTTCCACTATGACAGGATTTTGTATATTATAGATTTTTGGCAACTGATCATAGTCCTTCGTCTACCCCTGGTGTCTGTGAAGGGTATCTGTAAAGTACTGTTGTATGTATTTTCTTACGAAGCTTATCTCTTATTCCTACAAAAAATAGAATCGATATTATCGAGAGCTACAACATCTTTTATCTCAGGTTTGGGCGTACTTTAGCGAAGAACAAGACACCCACCACTTTCTATTATATTTCACCTCTCAAAGAAACAGAACGTACCCTGAAATTTTGTGTTTGGCTGGGAAATAACTACTTTTGATACCAAGTCAAGATTCAGGAACACCAGCCATATCATACTTTCCTTCTAGTGCAGTTATCTCTAGCTGTAAGATTTTGTTATGTATAGTCCGTGCATGAATATAGAAATATATGATATGAGATAGACTGGTTTCGAAAAGTTCTTGCGGAGGGGTATGGGTCTACTGCAAGCGGGATGCATTTCTTTTGAGTAAAACGCATGTGGAGACTCACTGGGGAACCAAGCAAAACGCACAACTCCAGTTCATTCCGACGTCGTTCGTCCTTCGTAAAGATATCAGAACTCACGTAAAAATGCTGCCACAAATCTACGAATTCGACTCACTCCTGGACACAAAGGTTCACTGATCTGTTATTGAGACTGAACGCCCTACTGAAGAAGGTGTTTCCCATGCCGATCGTAGGATATGCATCGTTAATCCTAATTCTATTGGGTTTGTTTAGGAAACGTCGAATAACCTGTCTCCAACAGCTCCTGCGACCTCTCCAGTACGTCGGAAGGACCAACATGACAAATAACAAGTGTATTATCTTTAAAAAAAACAAACAATAGTGATACTAATACTTTCAATGATGATAAAGAAAGAAAAAAAGAAAATTCGCAATGATAACCTTAAACGTCGGTGTATTTATGCACATTTGGCCTTGTGACTTGACTTTCAAATAAAAATTCTGCACATTAGTATTTAGATTTTTGGTAAGTTACTGCCCGGCAGACATACCCAAAACCAGTACGTTTGCGAAGGTGCCGAGGGGAAACGAAATTAGACTGTTCTTCAACGACAAAAACCAACAGATACCTTGAGAAAACCGGTTTAGACAGACTCTCGCAGGGCTCCGGCCCATCTGCATATTAAGCGAGCATTTCTCAGTGGCCAGTGAGAGATGCGTCACTCACGTGAGAGATAGGAGGCGAGAATTCTAAGAACTTCCTCCACTATCTCAAGATATGGGAGATGGACGACATCCTGATAATACTCAGAAAATGGAAAGAGCTCCCAGTTATTAAAGGATATATTTTCTAGATTACAGCGCGGGTTGACTTAAAAAGATATAACTTTAAATAACAACGAGTTTACCGTCAGTGGTTGAATGACGGATTTAAGGCCAAGGATGGTATAGGGCTTCTGAGGGGAGGGGAATGGTGTAAGGCTGGGGATGTGTGTTGAGATATGAGGTGGAGGATAGGGCGAAGTTGGGGTAGGGGTGGGGTGGTTGGAATGGTTAAGGATGGGAGTGAGGAGGAGCGTTTAGGTAGGGAGAGGTCACGTGTAGAGTTGGCTGAGTGGTATGAGGGCCATGTTGATGCACGGGGGTCCTTGGGAGGGGGAGGGGTTAATAGGATAAGGTGCGTGTTAGGGTCATGTGGAAGGAAAGAAAATCGTAAGGAGTTCGTTAGTCTGTTAGTCTGTTAGTCTGTAGTTGATAAAGGTAAAAAAAAATGAGGTGTGAGGAATGATACGAAAGGATGTGGGAGGTAGAGAGACGTGGAGAGTCCATTGGATTTAGGGGCTTGGTGTTGAGAGGGGAAAATATTCGGAGGAAGCCGCAGGATATGATGAGAATGACAAGGAACATCCTAGGATAGCGCTAGGATAGTTTGCCGGAGTAAAGTTTGCCATCTGGTTAGAAATGGTCACGAGAACAAGCTACGGTAACCGACTTAATTTTTCCCGGTGAAAAATTAAGTGATGATGGTGATGCATCACTAAACAGTTTTAATATTCGTGTGATAAGGTGAAGGTAAGTGTGTCCTTGCAGGATCAAATTTAGTGCTGTAATCTTGCTTTCGACTGCATTATGGGGCAAGCAATGTCCAGTGATCTTCCCGAGGTCCTGGTCAACACGCAAACCATAAGTTTTGGATGTGAATATATTCTGTGGGTAACTTAACTTTAGTTACAAATATCCCAGAGGGATTATTGGTCCTACAGAGCAAAGCTCGGTCGTATAAATTGCCAATCAGACGCGCCTGGACCTAAGGCCATTACCTGTTAGCATAGTCTTTGCAGGGGACCAGAAGAACGGCAAGTTGTCACTGGGAAGCATTAGTTTTCTTTTACCAAAGTTTTATGGATATTTGTACTTCAATACAGAGAATCATAAGATCAAATCTAACATAAAATGCGTAAATCATGGGTTGTAAGGTTTGCTTTATCATCACATGGTTCATTTGCAGGTCGACCTATTTAACTATGTTAATTTTTTCGTTATACGTCAGTACACATCAGCATAGCTTACCAGAATATTCAGTGTTTTGAGATCAGGTATATTTCAGACTCTTTAGTGTAAGTTATGAATGGCCTTGTTCATTCTTGGAAAACACTAAAGAACGTAGGTGTCAAAAGAATATTCACTCACAGTCTGTGGTAGAAGCAGGATAATCACCGTAACATCTTGTTATTCGCAAGTAGAATCAGTAAGCAGTCCATTACTAAGTCATAATAACGATTATGCAAGAAAAAATTCCTTCTTATGTCACGTTATCGATAGTTAGCGATGAGGAGGGAGGGTTCACTGAGGAGAAGCTAAAGCCACCCTTTTTCAACCAACCCAGTCTTCAGGAGACTCGGAACCTAACGGTTGACAGCAACTAGGCTTTGGGGAATTAAAAGTAAAATAACCCCAGTTTAACAAGATCAGTTTCCACCTGCGTGTGATACAGTAAGATGTTGTACCTCTTGTCTTCTTTATCTCTCAAGGTCAGGTCGATCCCTGCCACAGGTCACCTACCGTTGTGGCCTGTTAAGAGGTGCAACAAGCCTCCCTAACGTCCAATTTCCGAACCCATCGCAAGCAGAGATATTGAGGCTGAGGCGATGGGTCCTGGGTGACGGCCCATCATTCACACACGGTAGGTCACCCATTCTCACCACTGCAATTCACACACACACACACACACTATATACATAATAT
>JAUTXX010199585.1:0-15026 GCA_032273605.1 Panulirus laevicauda | reverse complement strand
TAGCCCATGCCTCGCAACCATATAACATTGTTGGAACCACTATTCCTTCAAACATACCCATTTTTGCTTTCCAAGATGATTTTCTCACCTTCCACATTTTTTAATGCTCCCAGAACTTCCACCCCATCCCCCACCCTGTGACTCACTTTCACATCAGATGGTACTTTTTCCTCCCAATTCTGATATTTAACATTACAAAAATTCAAGTAAATCTGTCTGGCAAGATCTATCATGGAACCCTGTTGGTTGTTCAATATAATTTTGTAATCTAGAAACAGGACAATTTCGTCTCGTATTATTTTTTCATCATCTTAACAATGACGTAAGGATAATTGAGCGGTAGTTCGAGGCACACTTTTTTTTTTATATTGGAGTAAAATTTGCTAGTTTCCAGTCAGTTAGCACCTGGCCATCAGATGGAGATTTGTTGCATATTATTTGATATGGGATATATCAGCTGTTTCCTGACCTTTAAAAATCTTAGAGCTAAGTTATTTTGGCCATTGGATTGGTTAGGATTTAATTGGTCCAGGTATCTAAGCACGTCAGACCTCTTTATTTCTCTAACCTTCAACTCTTCTTCATCAGATCCTTGAAACATTTTTACTGGTTGCGGCATTGAAGATGTTTTTTCAACTGTGAATACGAAGTTAATAGAATAATCTAACATGGCAGCCATTTCCTTGTCTTAGTAGTTAGTGTCATGTTCATTTCTTAATGGTTCAATTCCTTCTTTTACTGTCTTCCTTTGTCTTATATATCTACAGAATTCCTTGGAATTATTCTTAACTTTCAAGGAAATTCTTTATTCTTTCTCGTATTTACTGTCCTATGACCTTCTTACACTCTCTTTGGATTTTCAATAATTCCTGATTTTCAACTGTTCCCATTGATTTAAATTTCTTATGTTTTCTTCTTTTGGCAAATTAGTTCTATTCTCCTAATCATCCATGATGGTTTTGAAATATTGCCATTCTCTTAGAAATTTGTGGAATACGTTTATTTTCAATCTTGAGTAGTGTGTTTTTAGAATTATTCCATATTTCCTCTACTGTGTGATGTCAAGAAGTTTTGTCCAATTGGTACAGCAAATTTCATGCCTAATGTTTTCAAAATTTGCTCACATGTTCACTGGTGAGGACAAGATCAAGGACGCTTTTATCTCTAGCATCTTCAATCAGTTACATTAGCATCATTCCCTCTCAATAACCTATTAACATGTATCAGTTTATGTTTGGACTGTTGAAGTCTCCTACTACTATAACCTCTTCACTGTTTATGACAAGGTCGATTTCATTGTATGGCATCTCATCGTTGTCTTGTTTTTGTTTACGAGGTCTGTAAATAATGCTGAGACATAGTTTACTTCTGAACTTGTTGGTAATGTCAATATAGAGTCGTAAGTGTATGTGTCTACTTTGCATAATATTACTTATAGATTGTTATCGACACAGATCAAAACTCCACGAACTACCCTGTATACGCGATCTTTTGCAGTCTGTATCAGGGTAATGCTAACTTGGCAGTTAAGTGTTTATTCTCAGAATGTACCCATTTGTCCATGACTGCAATAATGAAAAGAGGCTGTGAAAGCCATATGTATGATGAAACGTTGAAAGGTGGCTGGAGTAGATGGTATTGCAGATTAATTTCTTTGGAATGGTTGTGACTGTGTTGTTGACTGGTTAGTTCGGATTTTCATCGTATGTATGGATCAGGGTAAGGTGCCTGGGGGTTGGCAGAATGCCATGTATAGTGCCATTTTGCAAACAAGGGGGACAATGGAGAGTGTTTGAATCACAGAGGAGAGTGTTTGACTTACAGAAGTATAAGTTTTTATAGTGCAACATTAAGGTGTTTGAGTGGCGACTGAGAGGGTGGTCATATCAGGTTGGGAAGGAAAAATGTGGTGTTAGGAGTGGTAGAGGATATGCAAATGAGGTGTTTGCTTTAAAGAATGTGTGCGAGAAATAATAGAGAAACTGAAGGATTTGTATGTAGAATCTATGAATCTAAGAAAGCAAATGATAAGGTTGATTGAGATGCTTCGTGGAAGGTGTTACGAATATATGGCATGAGAGAAAGGTCATCAGATGCAGTGAGGAGACAAGACAAAATTTTTCAAGTTTCAGAATGACTCTGATAATTATATGATGCAGATCTTTCAAGAAGGTGGGAAGCATGCTAAAAGAGATAAGAAAAAATACTTCTGTGATAATTCTGATGAGGGAATGAAATAAGACGAATCAAAAGGGAAACCAGTATGTTAAAAACAATAAATAAAAGCTCTTGGGCGGTATTCACAAACAGACAAACGCATGGATAAATATGAGCCAACATTAATTACCAGCCAAAAGTGCATACACAAAAACAAGGAGCACTTACAGGTCTGTGGTGTAAGGAGGGAGGGTGTCGGGGAAGTGGACAAGACCTCCAGCTGTGCAGTCTACTGTGGTGCCTCGACAGGTACATCCCCGGGGGCATTCCTCCTCCGTCACACATTCTCCAGCATACAATGAGACAGTTCCATCCGTACCTGGTAAAAGATCCACCTTATTAGTGTCATCACTTATTTACATATGTGCAGATTTCATTTTCTTTTCACGTGTGGTTACCCACAGGCTGTATACATGATACTGTAGGCACTAAAGATAGACAGGATAAGTCTGTGTAAGATGAATGTCACCAACGTACACTTGAGTCGCTCGTCCCTAAGGGCATTCAGCTTCCTTCGTTGGAGCCATCGCGGGTTCTCACAGCGGGCACCTGATGTCTCAATGGGGTGCACTTCCAGGTAGTCAGACAACCACTGGATGCTGCAGTCACACACGAATGGGTTACGACCCAGGTGCCTGATGGAGGAGAGACAAACCTTCCAAAAATATCAAAGGAAAGAAAACGTACATGAAATTCTTATGATATCAATTTGAGGCTCTGTCTAAAAACCATAAATTACTTACTAATATGAATGTTTACTAACGTACTTTATAGTTGACAGAAATTTAATAACGGGAATTTAATGAAAATTTTCCAAGTGCACTTTCGTGTAATAATCACATCATCAGGGGAGAGACAAGAGAGAAATATAAGTCAGTTGATATATATATATATATATATATATATATATATATGCCACTGACCACTGTACTCTAAACTGTCATATACACTGGCGTTCAGCGCATAATGATGATTGATGTGAATTGGGAGTCACCCCAAATCAAAGTGAAATACGAATGATTAATTTCGTGATTGCTTTTGACAATTTTATTCAGTTCTACCCCTACGTTTCTGTGTTATAGTAAGTCTTGTGCATTAATTTGCTAAGCATAAACTTTTCCATCTTTTCAAGTATTTTATCTCTTTAATATTTTCCCTTGCAAGGATTAATAGTTCAGGATTTTACTATCATGTTCGTCGCTTCCTGCGTTACCGAGGTAGCGCCAAGAACAACCTACGAAAAATAAAAGGGCTTAATACACAACCAGGCCCCACAGGCCTTTTCATATTTTCCCCGACTGCTTCAGTCCACTGGCATGCAGCATGTCGCTCCTTGTATACCACATCGTTCCAATTTATCACGTACACGCCTTTTTATCATTGTTTACTTACAAGAGGAATATTTTTTTCGAGTCCTTTCCTTACTACTTTAATTCTAGATGTTTCCAGACGCCTGGTAATATACTTTTTCATTATTAGAGATGTCCTGCTTACATCTCTAGCAAATCTCGTCACTTCAGTATATTGCTTCATGTCATGTCAGAGGCCGATGCAGTATTGTTAACATGACCTCGTTTGACCCAGGTAGTCAGGGTTATGCAGGGATTGGACCCCAGCCCTGATGACTCATAATGAACAAGCAAACCGTTGCCCCGTCCATTTGTTGTTAGCTGGTGTTTACCGTCCGCGCTGGTCTTCAATAATCATAGCCTAACTCAGCATCAATTAACAGGGCGGTTTGAGTCGTGATACCCCCCGGGTGTTTAATAGGTAGTGAGGTTAGGTCTGAGAGAGGAAGCTATTACAGGTCGGAAGCTTCTGACCTCTTCCTCCAAACTGTTGGACTCAGAGGATAAGTCAGTAAGAGCAGCGCCTTTTATGGAAGTGGTGAAGTCGGCTATAATCATAGAAGCAGCTTCTGAGCTACCACCGCCGAACACCGAAAGTGTGGGTGTCGGGGATTAATACTATAGGTGCAGCCGTATGTTGGGTTGTCAAACACATGTTTCCGAGGATTATTAGGTCAGGTGAGGTCACAGGCTGTCTGTCACTTTGCCACCCTGTCAAGGCGTCGTCATGACATGGGGTGACAGTGGGGGTCGCCATAATATCTATTTTCTTAACGAGAGAAGTCAATCGACTTTTTTTTTTCTTTTGGTCAACAGTGACTTTGCCAAACTACCAGTTCCATGGGCACCTCACTGACTTGGTGGCAGGTCACGGCGTGTGACCTCGCCTGTTTAAACTCAAACAACAACATTATAGGGAGGTTTAAACTCAAACAACAACATTATAGGGAGGTTTAAACTCAAACAACAACATCGTATATACCCGGAACGGCAGTCAGATGAGTGACTCGCTCTAGACAACGGGAGTACCGCTCCGGTGCCTTTAATCAAGGTAATGTGACTGCAGATTCAAGCCAAACTGACTAGTGGCGTTTCATCCTCCTGGCAGGGTTTTCCCTTTTGGGACACCGCCTCCGTCCGTTACGAGAAGCAGCTGTAAGAAGAAAGGACCAACGGCGACGCCCGCGGCACTCTTGCAGCCGAAGCTTACACCGGCAGCCGCCACACACCCCAGGAGTCGCGATACGCACCACACCCACCTCCTACGGAAGCCCCACGAAGACTTGGTAGCCACGTACTTCTCCCACGTACTTTTGCTTCGCCTGACATCCTCACCAGCATCACGGCACCCTTGTCAAGCCTTCTACTACTGCTTAACTTGATCTCTCCCTCACCATAATCCTGAACCTCTAGTAGCTCACTGACATAGCCTATCCCATTTTATGTACCTTGACCAGTAAAGTACTGTTGTTTAAATAAATTGTACGAGCATCCGCTAAAGGAATATTGGATGGTTCATTCCTGCGTTCTTTCACTTGTATGCCTTTCTTCTACCGATCTGAGTAATGATTCATGATTTGAAATAGTGGTCGGGGTGTAGGCTGGGGAATGTGTGAAGCAAGAATGAACACCGGAAAAATCATACAAGTATATAGAATTTGTGAAGAGATAAGTGAAATTACTGCAGGGTATTGCGTATAGTGAACAATATGGTGAACATTTGTTGCGTATAGTGGTGGTATCAGACGTTAAGTGTAATATAGCTTTTGAAAAGCAGGGGACACAGCCCCTCCCCCTATTTTGTGTGGACTTACTTGTACAGAACAGCAGTATGCTGCATCGTCGTCCTCAGGTTACTGTCTTTTGCCTGAGACCAGTGAGCCCCATACACTTTTTAGAAGATGCTACTGTCTCTGAAATATATTCAGCACCTAAATATAGTGGGATTACCTAGAAAATATTATAAAATTGTTTAATTACCCGTAAGTCTGGCCATTCATGGCTGTATAAACACACACAAATGATAATGTTAAGGGATGTTCCATGAGCGAAACCTACCTACCCTTTGTCACTAGGTGTGCGGGCACCATAATGATACCCCTAGCGGCGGTGTTACGAAACATACGGACAAAAAGTTTCCACAGGATACTAGACCTTACAGACAGCATGGTCTCCCTTCTAGAGATGTTAACACTAGCTTTTGTTCTTTGCCAGGTGATGCATGACGTACCTCCTTCCCCCAAAGCAACTCAATGCTGCACTTTCGTAATACGAGGACCGAGAAATTAGTGGCAAGAGCCTGGTAGCCAAACAATGCTATATCAATATGTCAGCCTTCAGAGGAGTGCATCTCCTGGTGACCTGGTGCAGGAATAGGGAAATAGGTGATGTACGAGTCTCGGATGTGGCTGTGGGAGAGGTTAGTCATGGCCAACCCAAAGGCCGGGATACCCGTACAAAATCCCTGGGGGCCTGGGGCCTCGGTAAGCCTATGAGATGAGATGAAGTTCAAAATTTCAATAAAGTAATTGATCAAGTACCAGCTATTTTGAGCAATATACATGACTTTTGAAGATATAATAATTTAATGCAATCATTCTATGTTTTCGTCCATGCCTCGAATGACTACTGCCTTCCAATGTTTGTGTTTAGAAACTGGCTTCACGGACTTTTGAAGATATTATCATTTAATGCAATAATTCTATCTTTTCTTCCATGCCGCGAATGGCTACTGCCTTCCAATGTTTGTGTTTAGAAACTGGCTTCATGGAGGGTAACTGTTATATTTCTTTCTTCCCTCGAGCGGCATAGCAATAAAATTACCATCCTCTTTCCACTTTTAAGGTAACGGTTCACAGACATCTTTTATTTTTCCATTCATCCAGGATGTCTACGAATGATGCAGATATTTGTCCGTCCTATACTAAATAATGTCAAAAAAAGAAAGACTAGTTCGGAGGTGTGAAGATAGTAATAGGGAGTTTTCCAGCTTAATCTGTCATGGACTGGTTAACCTATAGCTGGCGTCGGGAGGGCTGTTGTTAACTCTGTTATCAATAGTGGTGTTGTTAGAACACGTTCGTCAAGCAGTTGTGTCCATCAGGACATCTTTCATGAGAATGAGATGACAAATATCTCAACTTTGTGTTCTGTGTAGAGATAGCTTCCTAAACACAGACAGCTTGACAATGAATATTCCATCATTATCCTTAAAAATGGTATCCAATTAAGTATTTTTATGGTTAACGTTCCACAGAAGTTACGAAATTTCTGACAAATACAAATTATAGACTTGTTTTATTTTAGTAAAATTTACATGTTGACATTTCACACAAAACGTCATTACCAGCTGATTCTGCATGTGGGTTTGTTTTGAATCGTAAGGCGCATGCGCACAAAATCCGGTCAAGATTCTGACCATATCTATTAGCCGCGACATGTCCATTTTGTAGTCAAATGTAGAAAGGAGCAGAGGGATAGGGGCTCCAATTTACGATATAAGACATTACGATTTGTCACACATTAAAAATATTCTTACATGGAAAATACCGAATAACAACTTTAAACCAACATGTTTGACGGAAGCAACACCAAAATTATGGCAGGAGCTAAAGGCCGAAAGTGGGTACAAACTATATACATATATACATTCTGGATGTTGATAGTACCACCAATGTGAAAAACACTTGGTTCACACGGTGCCCCAAAGCCACAAGAATAGCTCCAATCAGCCACCGACGAACAAAATGGACACTTCTAAACCTTCACTGTACACCGACATCACTACACACACTCCACGTCCGTAAAAAAAAAAAAGTACGTAGAATAACCACCCTTAAACTCAAGTTAAACCTACACAACACATTGATCCACTCTGTATCTACCATTTTTTCTAATATACCTTCCTCTATCCATCCCCATACATTCCTTCCGAACGAATGGAGTGTGTCAGGTTCATTTGTAGATGAACTAAATATCTAGAAATATCTTTACTATCATTAAAGTTCTGAGTTTGATTATACGAGGGTAATAGATAGCTTGATTTTTATAAGATATATAGTATAATCTACTGAAATTTCTATTATATTGGTTGCACAATTTTTTGTCATTCTGGTAATTTCGAACTCAATAAGCCCGCCAGTCCGCGCCGATCTGAATCAAAACAATGAATCCTCTAGCTCTTCACTATCCTAGTTATTTCCCAAGTTATTTTAGTATTAACGACATTTTAGCCACCAACGAGAGAGTTCCGTGTAAATTTGAGCGAGCTGCCTATGGGTTGGGTGAGTAGTTTTGTAGTAAATAAGTTTCCTGGCTTGAAGAACAGCTATGAAGGGAAGGCTAGAGGGAGTTCCGAAATGTTAAAATTGAGTGACAGTTTTAAGGATGAAGTGTTTTTTTGTCTCTTTACACGTAAAATGGCATTGTTTTATGAAGGTGGTGATTATAACAAGGTAATTCCCTAGGTAAACAGCGACGAGAATCATATCACTTATTTTCCAGAATTTATTCCATTTGGGCTATTACTCTAGTAAATGGCTCTTTTAAAACGGTAGGTGTATATGCACATATATGAAATACATATGCTTTTGATATGTAAAGAATATATTAATGATGAAATGGGATCTAAAATCATGGATGGAAAGAAAAGTACATTTCTATACTGTATCTTTTCTAGTAAGTTTCTTAGTTTCATATTATGGCCACTGGGTGTTCTGCCTTTGCATATTTTAAAAGATCTTTTCCTTGGACCTGATGCGGCGGCTTACCTCATGTTCAAATTTTTTATTAACAATGGAATACTGTTATTACAAAAATCAGATTTAGTTATGTGGATTAAGTCTAAGGTTACCATACGGGAGATGTGCGATAAAGGACTATTGCTTGTACAAGTTGGATTTATTGGTATACAGTTAGCTCAGGTTTCTCTCGTGTTTTATAGTTTGCTTGTATTAGAGCAACAGCATAAAATTTGAGAAGGCCCGTTTTATTTATCATTACCATTTTATTTAGTCTTACTACTAAATATGTTGATGGATGCCCTTATTGTTGTGATTAACAACAGAATGCATAGGTGATTTTTTCTTATTAGTGAACCTTATCAACTGTGTAATTTCTCTTCAGGTTACCTTGATCCATCCAGTGGCAATAAGGATTTGACTGCTGGAACAAAGCTAGAGTTGCCATGCTGGTTGGCAAGGGCATTATATTCCCGACGGCATATAGTTTCTTGCCAGCTCCCGAAAGCTTTTAAGGAGAGATACAGGTAAAAATTAATACAAAGAGACTGCACGGGCATAGTCATAAAAACCAGATTTAGGAATGCAGATGTGTTAATGATGTTGGTTTTGTCCTTATTTGAGTTAGCATTAATTCCTCTTTTCTGTTTTTCATGTAGGAAGTCAGGATTATATTGAAACAAATGATGTGGAATGATATAACGGCTAGTAAGTGTAAATAGATGAATTATATTTATGAGAAATTACTTTGGTACTAGAAGTGGTAGATAAAAAATAGATGAGTTGATAGATATTTTGAATTAAAATGACATAAGTTAATGAAGTAATAGGGGGTATAGGATAAGAATAAACACTCAAGGGGAAAAGCAGTATTTAAGTTTTGGGTTATGAAAAATGATCGAAAGTTGTACAGGTGTTGCTATGTTTGAAAGAGTAAATACTCTTTAGTATTGTGTAAGTCATATTTCACTGTTATTTTATTATATTCCTATCTCCAGGGAAATCTTAAAGGCAGATGCAAGCTTGGTGGATCTGCATATGTTTTCTCCCCACTTCTATGAATTTGGTCGGCACCTTTTACCTCTGGCTGGACCCGATGCTCCTATTTTGGGCACTCTGCTTGTTGAGGTTAGGCAGTCATTTCATCACAGTTTCTTTTGACCTTTTTTCTCAGTGATGGTTCATTGTGATCACATTCCCATTACACCTTTACTGCATGTTTTTCATTTCCTGAGAATGTTATCCGTTCTATTGTTGTTTACCTCCTGCCTTATGTTACATCCAAAAATCACTGTGTACTAGCTCCCTTGTCTAGTTGGCTTATATTTTTCCTTTAGAATTGAAGGTATCTAATTGTGTGAGCACTTAGAAACCATTTTTTCATATAACGGTATTAATTTGCAAATTTCTTGAAATTTTGAATATTAATGTTTTTTATTTAAGACAACCAAGAAGTCTAGAGAAGAATGTGTCTGATTATTATCGAGTTTTTAATGCTGTAAACTGCAGTAATGATAAAGCTTGTAAGATACTTCACATGATATTGACGGTAAAGTTTGGACAGTTACACTTTGAAAATTGGCACCTCCCAAAATCTTGCATTTGCAAGGGTCACTTCACTGGGTTGTAGGAAAAGAATTCCACTGCCCAGAAAGAGATAATAAGGATGTGCAGGATTAAAGTAGCACAAATCAAAGAAAAACCTCATTATGTGAAGCAAGTTGTACTGAAACATGATAGTTTGCAGGAAGTGTGAGTAAATGCCTAGAGAATACTTAGGAAGATATGGAAATATGAGGCTTTTTAATAAACAAACTAGTATTTTACAAAAAGATTTAATTGGATGAATATTGAGCTACATATGATTACACTTCATGTTATTTTTCAGACTTTAAGGGAACGCTTGCGAAGGACTATGGATACATCTCTAAATTCTCTTGATGATGATGCAGGGTCCCATATGGCCAAGCTAGATGAACTTGAAAGATCTCTCTTTCGTGCTGGACGAAAGACCTTCCATGATCACCAACTTTGGCTATCCCGAAGGGCTCACATTGTCACAACTTCTCCTATGGTTGAACAACACAATAAAAGAAAATTTTCCGAACTTACTTAGGTGACATAAGTTTGTAGCATTGTGTTAGTGATATGGTGATATACTTAAGTTTTTGGTTTATGAAAGGAATTTTGTAGTTTTTGTCGCTGATTAGTCTGGGTCTAGGGCATTGGTCTTCCAATATTTTGATGGGAATGTAAATTTCACTTTATGAGTGCTCTAGGTTCCAAGATTGTGTCTTTGACCTCACCTTATCATGTCGGTCATTGAACATATAACCTCAGCTAAAGTGAATATTTATGATGGAATATGTACTCACATCTAAGGCAATATTCTATTTCTCTCATGTCTAAGCCAATCCTTTTATTCCATTTCTCAATTTTACTTACAGAATATATGTAAATTTTGAGTTGATATCTGTCTTTATACAATAACAATGTAAAAAATTCTGAAGGACACTTGTATCTGGGATAATGTAATTTAGGCTGTAATACTTTCATGTTTTGGAAGATTATCCTCATGAGCTCAGCCTCCATAAAAATGTTTTACCAGCTAAGGTTCTGAGGGTTTAAGGGAATGTATGTAATGTACATTGATGGTGAAATGAAATCTAGATTTATGATAAATCCTCCAACTGCTTGAATTCGGATTTATTTGATATTATAGTTTGTCCCTTTAAGGTGACTTTCAGTTGTATGGTTATAGGTTGACTATTATGGAAGTGTAAATTAATGATTACAGGATTATAAAATTTCATAAGAATTTGCTTCATATTTATTTGGTATCTGTCAGCAAAAGGAAGCATTAAGCGATATTATACAGTATCAAATGAAACAGATTTTCATGATATTGTATTTTAATTTTGAAACAGTCTTTTTGGCCTTGAAATTATGCTGAACTGTTGATGTTACCTGCATTTTTGTTACTTTTATTTGGAAAATTCATTAGCTTCAAAACCTCATTATAGTACCTATTCATCATGTCGAGTATGTTTCAAGGGCTAAAATGCTTTTTAGGGGCCATTAAGTCCTGTAATTGGGTATTCAAATCATTACAGCTATAAAGAATTAACTTTTTATTTGGTATCTATCAGTCAAACATTATGCAGTACTTTACATCATCAAATTAAGTAAAGAAACTTTCATTATATTTTGGTTTTGAAACAAAAAGTTTTTGGCAGAAAAAATGAACCTGAATTATTCAATACCTACAATTTTTGCTATTTTTCTTAGGAAAATTTATTAGCTTCAAAACCTTGATATAGCACCTATTCCTCGTACTGAATACAATTCTGGGGCTGTCCTTAGGCATTTAATTTTCAACATATTGACACTACTGTTCTTTTGCATTCAGAGTCTGTGACCCACATCAGTACAACACTGTCAGGACTACTGTACCTCAAAAATACCCGTCTTTGGTCTAAGAGACCTAACCTTTCCTTCCATACTTTCCTCTGTGCCTCCAAGACCTTATACTACTTTCCAAACCCATAATTGACTGGCTCTCATGGGTCCTTCTACTGCCATGTACTTAAATTATTCCACTTCTTGTAGGTCCTCTCCACTCAGGAATGTGCTTAAACCATCACTCTGATACATCTCATTACTTAACTTTTATTCACCTTTACTCTCAAGTTTCACACACATTTTCAAATTGTCACTAGCTTTTGGAGTTTCTCCGAGTCTGTTATCAAAATCATTTTGTTAGACCTATTGCCTATCCTGACTTCACAAGGTATCAGTAGGAACAGATGAAAAATAACCTTGTTTGCACACATCACTACCCACATCTACATGTCAAAAAAGGTAATGCAACTAATGGGGCTGGAAATCCTTCTCTCCTGTATCATATTTTTCTGAAAGTAGGAATAAAAGACTTCTCCCCCTAAAGGGACAGTTTCTGGATTTTAACTTACCAAGGTGTGATAAGGCAACTCATTGCTATGTATCTGTAATCTTGCTAAGGCAGGAGTAAAAGGTATAAAAAAATAAAATGTTACTTTTCATCCCACTTTGATAACTAATGATGGATCTGGACAGTATTTCTTTATCAGAAAGAAAGAGTTCAACAATTCAGTGTCTCTAAGACCCAATGTCTTGTTATGTTTTTCTAAAATTTCTTGATTTTCCTTGTGTTCTCATGTACAGAAAATGTAAGTCTAATTTTGGAATAGTATTAAAACATCCTTTTCCTTTTATCCATTTCATTTTAATAACAATTTCATATATAACTACAGATAACAGTCTACCTAACTGGCTATGAATAAATTATGTATCACAAAAACCTTTTTTAAACATACATAAATTTACATATGTACAAGACAGAGTTAGGATAAAGTTTAAGTTCTTTTTGATTACATGGCTGTATACAATATCTAGGCATACATTACTTTACAAAATGTACATAACAGGATAAAAGGTTTGAAGGTCTTTTAATTAATTGAGTACAACAAACTGAATATATGTTTGCCTTAGACTATTATATCCTGCTTCCAGTAAGATGGTCAATGCTATCTCCCTTACTCGTATAAAAATTACAAAAATGTGCAAATCACACACGTTCTCTCCAGTATCCTCTTTTATTAATTTACACTCCGAACCAGCATGTCTCCCACCTCATTCATCTATACTCACGTCAGTTATTCTCTCATAAACTTTATACATCATGCTTAATCAGTACATCACTCCTCACCTTATTTAAAACTTTCACTGAACTACATCTCTTACATTCTCATTAGTCCTTGTGCACTCTTCTCCCTCCTCATTCAGTTCCCCCAGAATCATCTCTAATGCTTGAACTTCATCACCTCTGTTGAAGCTGTTCCATACTTCTTTTCCAAATACTAGAGGCATCTATACCACATCTTTCAACATATCTTGAGTAAAAGATAAGTTCCCAATTTTACAATCCCTTTCCTCTGAGCTTGAGCAGTCAGCTGTCAATTCTGTTTTGAATCTCAAATTCAACTTCATGAAAAATTGTCCACATATTTGAAAATTTCAGTCCTATTTATCCTCTTACCATTTAACCATCTTTCATTGTGTGTTTAAGGGCAATGTTACTGCTTACTGTATTTTCTATCTCTAAAAAGTTGGATGTACCCACACAAAAACAGTTTATTTACCAAAACGAATTTATTCATTTGGCTAAACAAATTACCACAGAGCTAATTTTCCCATTCGGCTAACCACAATGGCTAATGCTTTACGTATATCAGTGCGAAAGGGGAGCTGGTAAAATGGTATGTATGACAAAATAACTAACCATGGTGCTAGGGTCGACTAAGCAAAGACCACTTTACAATTGAAAACAGTATTCAACTTTAGAGCAAAAAATACATTGATTGTTTCTAATAGTAAAATAATTTTTTTTTTTTTTTTTACAAATCATGTGAAAAACCACATAAATAATTCCTTCTAAAAGGCTATTTACAAGACTCAAAATTCATTCTAAACAAAAAAATCTATCCATTCATTTTAAAAGAAACACCAATTTACATAGTAAATTATCATCCAACAACAGCAACCCAATCACCTTATACTTACAATTCTCCCAAAATGATGACAAAATAAGAAAATGCTTCTTACCAGAAGGTTATTCATAAGATTTAATATTCACCGTCAATTAACCCTTTAATCAAAATTTAGAGGATTTAATGACCATTAACTTGATCATTAAAAAAAATAATTATAAAAAATAGTACAAAATACCTACAATCACACCACTACCAATACATTCAAAATAACTATACATTTTTTGATGTACCAACTCAACCATATGCAACTACACAACCTTTTTTAACACTGTGCAGTCCTCACTAAATGACCTTTCCATCTATATCATGTATCAGTTACAACATACATGATGATGGCACAAGTAAACTCAATTTAGTCATCAACTAACACTACACTCCAAGTATAAGACTCAACAGGAATGCACAACTAATTTCCATTAGTCTCTAAGAACTATACTTATCATAACAGTTAATTGCACACTTTCATCTGCTAACCATTTCTACCCCTTTAAGTGTTTCAGGAACTAATGGGAACTTCCAAAAAGATTAGCAGCCACAGCTTGCTTGCACAAATTCATGTTAAATGAAAAGCATTAGAATCACCTTAATAGGAATAAAGAGGGGTAAAAAAGCAGAAAAAACAATGAAGAATAGTAAAAGGAAGGAGAACTGTTAAACTAAGAAGCAATAGAGCACATCACAATATCTGAAGGATATTTTTGAGCTTAAAATGACAACCAAGTGGGGTGCATATGGATGAAATAAAAAATGCAAGTGCATGCATATATGCACTTGCAGAATACACTCTGTAGCCCTATGAGTTCTGAACACCCTCCCTATCTTGTAGGAAATGTTAATTTTCATAAAAAAACTCCCAAACTATGTATGCAAGACTACATTCTTATTTCTCTCATAGTAGTACTTCTGTGGAGAACCAAGTCAAAATTAACCCACTACCAAATAACATCAGGAAAAATATTAGAGGTAGTTTATCAGCACTTAAACAGCAGTATGCTGAATGTTTCTGACACTTTAGTGGACAAGCATGAATAATAATAACTAATAATAATGATAATGGAGAGAATGAGTGAGGAAAGATTGACCAAGAGGATATATGTGTCAGAGGTGGAGGGAACGAGGAGAAGAGGGAG
>JAUTXX010199475.1:0-15027 GCA_032273605.1 Panulirus laevicauda | reverse complement strand
TGAGTGGACGTAGCCTTTCTTGATCTGTCCCAGGCTCTACCTCGCTGCAGTGGGAAATGGTGATCAAGTATTAAAAAATAGTATTTTACTATAAACTATATGTATTTCATCTTTTTTCTTTTTTGTTTATCAGATACATTAATTTTTATATGTAGTTATTTACTTTATGTCAGTTGTGCTTATTTATTATTGGTTAAAAGAAAAACAAAACCCCCCCCTCCACTTCATGTTTATTGTGATGCATAATGCGAAGAGCTTGGAGCAGGTAGTGAACAGGGCCTATTACCATGTGGTGTCATCTCTGGTTGGTCTGTTACTATGTGGCCTCATCTGGTTGGTCAGTTGTGTTCATTGATATGGTCTGTCCCTAGTTTTTCACCATGAGATCCAAATGGCCAGTGAAACATCTTCGAAGACAAGTTAGCCATTGTCAACTTCTATGTGGTTGACAAGTCTTAAAATTTTTACAGTAAGTTTTGCTACTCAGAAGGTCAGGGACACTATTTTTCTGGCTTCACCAGCATCATTTGAGCTAGTAGCTAGTAGATCTGATATGCAACGTAAGTAAGAAGCACTATTATGAAAAAAGGGATTATATGTATGAAAATTCATGCCTCTTTTTTTAGCACACTAGTATGGTTTAAGGATGTATAGAGTGATTTGAGAGGCTTTTTATCCTCTCATGAAGTTTTGAAGGGAGTTCATAATAGAAAGATAACTGGTACATCTTTATGTTGATTATTAGTTTTTGAGATATATGAGATTGAAGCTCCTTAAGTTAAAGCAGTATAATTTCTTATTACATTTCTCACAGACTTTGCCACTTGTTTAGGTTCCCTGATGGTCGGTATAATGTAAACCCAAGAGTTCCTCCAATTGGTCCTAATGGCAACCTCGGTTTTATGGAGTTCACTGTAACACTCAAGAGACAAGAAACAGGCTTTGGTTTCAGAATAGTGGGAGGCACTGAGGAGGGATCTCAGGTAAAGTAATTATGTTTCTTTTATAGTTCCTTGTATTGCAGAGTATTGATTTTGTTCCTCCATTTGTAGTAAGATTGTGGAATGTTTTCTTCTGTTACTGAATATTTGCAGAATTGAACTGAAATGCAAGGAAAAGACTAGCTGTAGTGTAATTTTTAGTGTTTGTTCGGAAGGAAGATTTTTTATTGGCTAAAAATTTGAATCGCAAAAATCTATTAGAATTGATATGCAACAACTTATAGCAGCCATTTTTGAATTCTCATCTTTTAATGGTGGGTGTCTTTTCATGCCTTTAGCTTGCTGCCAAAAGTCTTCCTCTTTCATTTTTACCATAAGTCCCACTTGGTTAAATTAGATTGAAAGACATTCATCTTTGTCCTATGTTCAATTACTCTGCATGTATTTTATATCTTCTGTTTCTGTTGCCTTTTTCCTAATTCCACCTTTAGATATAAGCAATCCATTTTCTGTGTTCGTGATTGTGACTCCTCTGGATTTAGGAAAAACAAGATTTCATATCCATATATTAGAGCTGAAACAAGTTCTCCATCATGCAAGTATCTGCTCTCAATTCATTAGTATTCTTCGTCTTCACCAGAGCCCTCATTTCACCTTGTTTTCTTCTTTGTATAACTTTACTCACAACTTCCTTTTTACATATTCCACTCTTAGTAATTATTACTCCCAGATACTTACTCATTAACAGCTTATAGATTGTATATAATCAGACTTATATTACATTGTGACTACCTATTTTCATCTTCCTCAATAACAGGAACCATGTTCTGATTTGCATATACCCTTGACACTAATTATTAAAGGCTGCAATTTTCTAACACAGGCTTTCTACTTATAGTTTTCTCCTATTACTCCTCTTTCTCTCTCTCTTCTGAGTTAGATTTGGAAATTGAACTATACTTCCACTTCATCATGTTTTTCATTCAGGAATTCAAGCAAATGAGAAATTTTGTGTACTTGAAGGGAAGGAAAATGTTAAATTCATTCCAATTGAAAAATATTTTTTTGTGATTCTGCAGTATTTAGTTACAGATGATTACCCTGGGGTCTCCTGCAGCTTCTGAAATATGTACTGTGGGTAACTACATTCTCTTCAAAGACTTTCCTACAACAGAGCATGGGGAAGGTGTAGCACATTTTTTCTGAAATTTAATGTGCCTGAGGGTCAGGAAGTATTGTGAGTTAGGTTTACACAAACCACCAGCAGCAAACTGCCTCCATCATTTATCATGCAGTCTGCCACTCACTGCCTCTTCCACCAGGAAGGCATGTAGAATACCTAGCATATATCTCTGAAGCATATACCGAACAAGATACCCATATTTTAAGCTTGTAGTCCAAGGAGAATTTAATAAGGTAGACATCATCATCAACCTCCAAGAATAACTACACCTGTCTCAGATAGTTCACTTACTCATACATGGCCAAAACACTCTTGACCTGATTCTGACTGACATAGCTGACCACTACCTCTCCCCTTAGTCTCTCTTCCCCCTTGGTCATAGAACTCATTTATCAGTGTTGTGGTTCCCTGCCCCATCACCTAACAACACAGGCAGACACCAAAATTTATCAGCCACTTACTGACTTAGCAAAGAGTTGGTCAATTGGCACTTCAGCATCACTGGACTGAGATGACCATTAACCCTGACAGCCTCTTAGAGTTCATCTACTGCAACTTGGAGAAACACAAGACCACAGTGGCACTCACTTTTGTTGACTTCATTAAGGCTTTCAACTTAGTCAACCATAACATCTTCATAAAGAAAGCTGTCAACTTTGGACCATGGGGGTGTCTCATTTCATGGCTAGTAGACTTCCTAACAAGGCAACACCAAGATATCCATTTTTAAGAGTCCACTTCCACATTACTACCCTTCACTGCAGTGTCCCACATGGTACACTTCAGGACATCATTAGCTACCTTCATGAGTGGACTTTGAGTAGTATCTGCATCAGTCACACCAAGATTCTGCTGATGCACACCAACTTGGCAATAGACAACATCTTGCCCCTGACATAACATTAGGCCCTGATGTCTCCTGGGTAGTCAGAGACATCAGATTTCTTGGTGTCACTAGATGTTGGTTTACCTTGGAAGAATCAAGTGAGCACTATCATTATGCATTCCTCATACTATATCTACCTTCTCTGCTGGCTATACTATCTTCATTCTACCTAAGCTCACATACTCTTCCCCAACCTACACAGAGGGACCAGCTGGAAAGAGTGTAGAAAAGAGTTTACTGAATCATTTTGAGCTTATCTTACACCAACTACCAAGAGGCCCTCATCTTGCTGAACCTGGTCACCTTCTCTGACCAACACTGGCAGCTCTCACAGCAATTTGGCAATAACCCTCTGAAACCCCCCATCACTGAAACTTCCTCCTCCACTGCTCATATATCTGCCACTTCGACTATGTAGATGTACCTCACTTGTGCTTGTCCACAGCATGGAAGTAACCAGTTCCACCTTGATCTTAAGCTCTTGTATGATAAGTTAACTAGTTACTGTTATGACCTCCAGTTCTGTAGTATCTCTTTACTAGTTGCTATAATGACCTCCAGTTCTGTGATATCTCAACCATTCATTACCATTGTTATCGTTTCTTCAGGTTTCCATAGGACATATTGTCCCTGGTGGAGCAGCAGATCAGGATGGTAGTGTTACCACAGGGGATGAAATTATTGGAGTCGATGGGGAGATGGTTCTGGGATCCAGCCATCACCATGTTGTACAACTCATGGCAGCAGCGGCAACTCATGGCAGAGTAACCCTTACCTTACGGCGACGAACACCTAACCCTACTGGTGTGTGACAATTGAAGATCTCTTTATGCATAAGGTTTTTTATATCTTGTTATTCTAAATGAATATTATTCAAAGTAATTAACTGGAATAAAGAATATGATAATGTTTCCCCAGATACTTTAACTCATTGATTTTGTTATTTCAGAACTCCACAATAGATCATTAGATATGCAATTTCCCTATGATGTAACGGTAACTAGAAGAGAAAATGAAGGCTTTGGATTTGTCATAATATCTTCAGTCACAAAATCTGGCTCTACAATTGGTATGTTTTTTTCTTTTCTTTTTTTAGGATGTTATGTAGAATGTTGAGTATTGGGTTTCCTTATGTCACATGCATACTGATCTGTTTCCATTGTAAGATTGCAGCATATTTAGTTACTGTACTTGCTAACTATCTCATATCTGTAGATCATGAGGGTTCAGCAGCAATACCTAAAATAATTTCACCCAAGCAATTCAACATTGTTGCAGTAAGAGATCTGAAGCATTATCAATGATAGTGGCAAGCATGCTAAATTTGAATTTCGAGGATCAAACATCAAAGTTTTAAATGTCTGTATAGTAATGAGTATGGATGGTTTAATAGATTTTTCCATATTCTTTTACTTTTCTTGATATTTCTTATTAACTGATGAGACAAAGATTTATTTTTATTTTTGTCATAAATTTCAGTCCTTGGAACCCCTTTGAATCTCCATACTCAGTCCTGTAGTGGTTAAGCCATCATTCATTTCATATTCTGCAACTAGCCATAACTAGCAAAGAAACTTCATATTTCAAAGCCCCCAGCCATTTTCTTTATAATCAGCAACATCATATCCATTTACTCCTCCCCATCCCATCTTCCCAAACTCCATGCCTCCTTCTACCAACACACCTGCATGTGGCTAGCTTCCACAGCCGTGACTAACCCTCCTAATTTCCTTTCTCTCTGTCATGAATTTTGATTTTAAAAACCAGTATGGCTTTTATGCTTCAGGTCGCATAATTGAAGGTAGTCCAGCTGAACGTTGTGGCCGGTTAAATGTTGGTGACCGCATTCTGGCAGTCAATGGTGTAGACATTAAGACCCTACACCATGGGCACATAGTCAACCTCATTAAGGAGTCAGGCTATTCTGTCACTCTTACCATTGGCCCACCCAGAGGTAAGTAGGTTAAAATGAATTAAAATGTATCAGTCCATATACATCACTAGAGGTTTGTGAATCTTAGGTGTTGTAAAGATTTTATGGTAAGAGGGACAGTTCACATATATTGTAGTGTGGTTGAAGGAATAAGGAGGTTTTTGTCTCCTGAAAATATGAAAAATATATTCACAAATAGTATGATTTTAGCTTGGAAGCATGTAATTCTTAATTATCCCTCTGTAATATCATTTCTGCTTAGATTAATTGACTGAGCAACAGTATTATTGACATCACAGGAACAAGAGCTGCCAAGTTAAGTATTGTAATGAAGTTTTGATATGTATACTTGAAGTACTTACTTTCTGGGGCAGGAAGTTCTTTCTAAACTGGTCTCCTACAGCACTCAGGAAGCCAGCCATATTCAGTGGATGGGACCATAGGTCACAAAAAGTCATAATGTTGTGTATGTTTCTCTGTGGGAAGAGTGTGGGACAATTGAGCTGTAAATATTCAGTGTCCTCACTGAATGAGTTGCATTGTGAGCTTGAATTGGTGTTTGTAGTTACATAGGGATGGATGATGTCCAGAGCATAGATGGAAAAGTGTGACTCATGTTGTCTAGGGATTGTGGTTTCACATGAGTTTGGGTTCCTGATGGTATAGTATTTAAGGTTGAGTTGGGAGAGTGGTTCTTTAGTGCTGTCGGGTCATTTCAGTCTCTGTGTGTTTTTTCATAGTTGAATATGTTGGGGATGGGAAGGATGTGTGAGTAGAGATTTTTGAAGTGTGAGGCAGCGATAAAGTTTTTTTCAACTAGGGTTTGGTGATTAGTTTTGGAATGGTTTAGGTAGGAGGGATGTAGTGCTGGTACAAAAAATTGTGCTGATCATGTTCAGGTGGACTCGTATTGGAAGGATCCATGTTTTTTTTTGTTTCATTGTATAAGTGTTGAGTATTTGTGATTGCTAATGCTGACTGTTTAGTGCTCAAATTTGAATGATATACAGCTGTATTATATTTGCTTTTGAGAGGGTGGAAGACCAAGGTGGTGAGGCATAATTTAGAGTGGAGTAGATGATTTGTTTGTAGAGAGTGCTAAGAGTTTCTTTTACTTGTCTTTGACTGGTACCAGTTAGTATTCTGGAGGCATTTAGTGTTGATATTATTGATGTGGAGGGTGAATGTCATCTGAGATGCCCAGAGCAATTGATGTTTCGGTCAGTGGGAGTGTGTATCCTTTCAAGGTGACTAGAGGGTATGAGCTGGATTCATGTGTGTCTGGAGTTAAAAGAGTGATTGAAGACTTATGTAGAGATACTGACATTCTGTTTTCAGGGAGCTCTTGTTCCAGTTGTGTGATCTAGTGCTGCACATTTTTGTTTCTGTTGTGATGTCAGGATGTTGTGATGTGATTGTGAGGTTGTCTTCATATGAGAAGACCTTCATGTTGTGGTTTGCTGGAGGCAATGGGAGGTCTCATAGGAAGATAATGAAGAGGGCTGGATAAGGAACTGCTCCTTGAGGAACTCCATCTTAGACTTTAAAGGGTATAAGAGAGGCCATTGTGAGTGACACTGGCATAATGGCCGGCTGTGATATTGGCCGAACACTTTTTGTTGTTAGCAGAAGGGTTTCTTTTGTTTGAGGATGTGTTGGGGACAGTGTCAAATGGTTTGTTGAGGTCTGTTGCCATTGCTGTAGTGTGGAGCGTAGGTTGAGGATGACTTAAGAAGTCATCTAAGATATGGAGCGTAGGTTGAGGATGACTTAAGAAGTCATCTAGGATATGTTGTGTGAGGTCACTGTGTAGAGTTGTGATGGAATAGTTGGGTCTGAAGTCATGTTGTGGTGATGAGAGTGGGATGTTTTCCTTCATTCTGTAGTTGATAAATTTTTCACATAGCTTGGTTGCTGAAGACATAAGTGAAGAAGGGCAATAGGAGGAGGGTGAGATTGGCGGTTTTGAAGGTTTTAAGATTCACAGTACGATAGCAAATTTCCATATGTAAGGGATTTTGTTGTGTAGCCAGGAGTGGCGGAAGATATCTCAATGTCCTTGGATTTCAAGTAGGCAAAATGTTTCGTGTAATTGATGTATTGTCAAGACCTGTTGCAACAGTTCTTTTTAAGGTTTTAATTACATTTTGTAATTGGGAGTGCAAGGTATTGCACATTTGTTTATGGATGGACTTTGCGTAGGTGTTTCATGACTTTCCTGTTTCAGAGTGAGTTTGGTTTGTTACTGATTTTTGTGTTTCATTAATATGTTTACATCATGAGAGGGTAAATGTCACTAGAATGGGTTAGAAGTTCTCAAACTGGGGATGGAGTGTGAATCTTATTGTTCACCAGAGTTGGTTGCTGTGCCTCTCATGGTTCATTGTGTCAAAGGAGTGCCACTTTGTCATTTGCCTATCAATGATCACTTTGGTGATTGTTATTTAGAATTGGGATTATCTCTGTGGTTTCTGTTGATGGTGAGTGGGTTCTATGTGAGGTGACTTGTTTCATGAGTTGTGTAACTTGTAAAGGCTAGGCTTATATTTCTTTCTATGTCCTTGTGGTATGTGCTTTTTGTTGGCATGGGTGAATTATTGATGAGTTGTGATTTAGCATGGTTTATGAATGGGAAATCATATATACTGAAGTTTTGGAACATTGTTTTCATGTATAGTATGAAGGCTGGCTAGTTTGCTTTCCTGTAGTTTGTGTAAGTATTTTTAATAGGTGTGTGGATTTGATGGGTCAGTTGGAGTGTTATCAGGATTGGCATTTTGTCAGAGAACAGTTCATGTTAATTTGATCCAGTTGGTCCATGTGTGTTGGGCTGGTGAGCAGAAATTGGTGTCTGATGAGGTTGACCATTGGTGTTTGTGAGCCAGGAGACTGTACGAGTAGATTGAGGATACTAATAGGTTGCAGCTGATTTATTAGTAGTCCACCTTTTTAATCTTTGGGGTAAGTGTAGGTTTAAGTGGGATGGTGGGCATTGAAATCTTCATAGGGATAAATGTTGGGTTTGCTGGTTAGGTTTTGTAGTTGGATAGTAAATCTGGAAGGGCATGTGGAGGGAGGATGTATGTAGGTGTTGTAGTAAGTATTGTATAGTTTTATTCTTATGGATTGCATTTCTAGAGTGTTTTCGTTCTCTGTGAGCTGATTTGTCTTGTCAGTGGTGTTGGAAAATGGTATGGTATGGTGGAGAAGTGTCATTAGTCCACCTACTTAACTTTGTTGTTTTTCTTCACCTTACAGTTGTGGAGTTTTAGAAAGGTGGAGGATGTATTTGGATGTGATTCAGGTTTCTTGGATGAGGGGCATGTTGTGTTCTCAGAGTTGGTTAAGTATTTCTGTGTTTGTGTCCAATGATGTTGGTATTGAGTTTCAAGATGTTGAGTTTTTTGCTTGGATTCTGTGGAGTATTAGGGTTTGTATGCAAAGAGTGAGACTGAGTGTTTGGTGCTGTTGTTTGTTGGATGTTTGTGTTGTAGGTTAGTGTTTTAGGAGTTGCTGTTTTAGTCATTGTTGCATATCCAGTGATATGAGTTGTGTTTTATGAATGACAGTGATATGCAGTGAGGTGGTACCACTGAGTGCAGTTACAGCATCTGATGGAATAGTGCTTTTTGGTGATGGCATTTGGCACTTTTGGCAGAGGTACATGTGGAGGCATTTGGCACTTTTGGCAGAGGTACATGTGGAGGTCCATGGTTAGGTTTAGTCTTACCGGATTGCACTAGCACATGGGAGATAAAGTCCAGGCTATCATCTTCCAGCCTTGATAGCACTAAGTAGGAGGCTAGAAATCCTTCCCTCCTGCATTACTACTTTCCAGAAGGAATCAGGCGAGGATTCTCTTACTCTCTTTCTCAGGCTTAACTTGTTTGTTCCTGACACTACCTTTCTAAGGAGGGAAATGGTCAGTATTTTTTTTTCTTTTTTTACATATTTCATATTGATAAGGTGGTGCCAGAACAGGCAGAAAAGGTTCTCATTTACTCACATATACTCTCCAGCTATCATGTGTAATGCACTGTTACCAGCATCCCAATTTTATAACCAAGCCCCACAGCCCTTCTTTGGTTCCTCTGACCATTTCATATGCCTTGTTTCAGCCCATCAGTAGCACATAGCCTCCTCTATAGTACATTAATTGAATTTTTTTCTATCTCATGCATGCCTTTCACCCTCCTGAATGGTTAGGCCTCAGTAACTCAAAGCTACTTCCATCTCCTTTTTTGTCTATCCCTCCCCCTGCACCCACTACTTTCAACATGTATATCTTCTTAGTGTCTGTTCACTCATCCGTTTCATATTACTAAACCATTTAAGCGCACTTTAATCACTTCCTTCGGTTAAACTCAAACTCTGCTTTCAACTTATACAGCTTCTTTGTGTCCGTTCAGTCATCCTTTTCATATTACTAAACCATTTAAGTGCACTGCGATCAGTTCCATCTGTCATATTCAAGTACTTTGAAATGTCATTCATATATGAGCAACCCTCCTCACACCAGTTATTGTCCTCGGGTATTTCATTACCAACATCTCCATGCTCTTTCATTCTTTTGCATTCATAGTCCAAGCCTCACATCTGTACAACTGTTAGGTGAACTATAACATCAAACATACCCATCTTTTCCCTCACAGATAGTGACTTAACCTTTTTTCTACACACTCCTCATGACACCCAACACCTTTGTTCCCTTTCCCACACTATGTCTCACTTCAGTTTCCATGGATCTGTCTGCTGCTAAGTCCACTTCCTCCAGGTCCTTCCCATTTACTTTTAATCATAAACCATCCTGTTTCATCTTCCTGCAGCATCTCATCACCTCACTTTTGTTTTCATTCACCTTTTTTTTTCCCCCACACTCACCCAAGCTCTATTATCAGCTTCTGTAGTATTTCTGTTGAGTCTTCCACGAGATGTATGATATGCAAGCAACAGCTGTGTTGTCCCCTAGACCCCCAACCCTTTACCCCAAGTAAACTTCCATCAGGAGCAACACTCTCTAGACAAACACTACTCATGCTTTCCCATCTGTGTACTGGACATAATCCATCCCTACAACACTGCAAACATCATTTCATTATATAACAAGACCATTTATGCCCACCTTGCAGCTACCACAGTGAATACACCAAGCAGTTGTTACTAAATTGCTCTGCACTCTATGCACCTAGACTTGCAAACATCATTGATTAATCATTTGCCCTGCTCTCTCTGCACATAGATGCACAAACATATTTACACTTTATGGTCCCAACCAGTGGACTTGGCCAGCTTGCTGGGTGCTGCAGGAACCTCATAAACATGGAAGGAAGTCTTGAGGCAAGAAGTAAGTAAATAATGAAAAAGGGCTTTAAGAAATGGATTCGTTAATGTGTTTTTTCTATTTTTGTTTTAGATGATGCATCGAGTACTACATCAAACTCCCAGCGGGTAAGTAACTTTGTGCATGTTCATTGCATGATAGCATTGCGAATGCATTGCACTAGTGGATTTTTTGGTTTTCCAACTAACAGTGTCTGTGTATTTTTTAAATTTTCATTGTCTTTCTCTGACCTTCATAATGAGAAACATAAGTTATATAACAAAGTAAAGAGTATGGTGGTATTCTGGAGGAGCTCTGCATGAAAAAGAATGCTAAATTTTCTGCATAATTTGATGAATTGGCAAAAACTAAGCAAAGTAAAAGTTGGAGATATTAACCTTTGGCTGATGTATAGGTGATCTGGTGCCATGGATGCTGTTGACCGTATTGCTTTGACAAAATGTTGGACTTCTGTGACTTGGATGTAGCAGACTGGATAAGACTTAGGTTGTGGTGCTATTCATTATCAGTATTTTCCTACTTATAAAGCTGTTTGGTTTACATTAGTATTGCCAGCTATAGAGGTGTGTGAGGAGCAAATTTATTTGAACTTACGGAGAAGTATAACTAATGCTCCCTTGTAGGTGAAAAAAGATCAAAGGAACACAGTACCTTAAAGTATGAAATTTTGTTTTTGTATTAAATTATTAAAAAACATTGTACTGGATTTGTAACAACAAATCTTTGTGAAATAAGATTTTGAAAAAAATTTGTAGGTTGAGGTTCTGTACCAATCATCTTATTGGGAAATTCCATTGAATGGCTAGCAATAAGAACTTGCGTTGTGATTTTTCAACTTAAACCAGATACATATATACTCACTGTGTACATATGTTTGTAAGGTTACAAAAAATTTTTTTTTATTTATTTCTTTTGACAGGTTTAGAGGTTGAGATATCAAAAAGAAATTTAAAAAGCAAGTATATTGGCAAAACTTTAAGGAAGGGGATGAAAAAAGAAAGAGCTCATCAAATGTGATTTAAGTTTGAAGGTCTGAAATAATCCTCTTTATCATATGATAAGCTTTTTAAATATAGGTTTTTGATAGTGTTGGACTAGCTGTCAGAGTGCAAGCAGTTGAAACAGATTTTTAAGGAAGTGTTTTTAAAGTTTACAGGATAGAGAAACAAAAATATGGATGAAATTGACAGAAATAATACAGTCAGGAATGATATTAAGTAAAAGAGTGTATTTACAGACATCCTTGGGTTCAAATTCAGTATTACCATGTTTCACTTAATTAAGAAAAAATAAAGACAGGATAATTACAGTATATAGACAATGGGAGATGCTGATTAAAGGACATATTTAAGTGATGTGACATGATGCCCAGGGAATTGGGCATATCTGCTATTACACTAGCCTGCATGCAGTATTGGGGCTAGGCACTTTATGGTACCAGAATTGATTCTTGCAAAAGATATATTTATGCATTAAATTTGCCTCATGTAAATATGGTTAAAGATAAAGAAGAAATGAATAAAGAGAAGTATACAGAGAGAAGTAGATGAAGAGAAAGATCATAGTCAAGGTGGAAGGAAGGAATGCTGAAGTACACCTGTCAGGAAGGTGTATCAATAAAAGCAGAGATGTACCAAAACACAAATATATGGAGGAGGTTTTAGAACACATAATGTGTATGGTGAGAGATTGTTCATGGAATGCAGATTATATAGATAACATATACTTTTTTGTTTTATGCAGGCTCCATTACAATGAACATATGCAGAAGTCCACTTCTTCATTCAAAAATGATTACTCCATTTAGCAGATATGTGATTAGATCTTGCTTGTGACTTGTTCAGTGAACTACTCAGTAGTGAAAATGGGGAGTGTGACCACAAGAGAAGTTTAATTAATTGCATCAAAGAGGATTTTGTGATTTTGGAAGTTCATAGGATGAAATATAAAAAAGATATATTCTGTAAAATTTAATGGTCAGAAAAGGTTTCTAAGCATTCATAGAGATGATGAATCATATAATTCCACAATGGGATTTGTCTAAGTGCTTTTATATAAGCATTTGAATTTAGCATTATAACACGAGGAATTAATTAATTTGATCCTTGGTAAGTGCAAGATGTAAATTTCATCAAAGTGGTTTTAGAGTGAAAAAATGAAAAGAGATGGCACTGGCAGACACTTCAGACAGCCTGTGATATTGGGAGGAAAAGCAGGAACAAGATACACAATTATTTACTCGGACTATATGTCAGTGATATGCTGAAAATTCATTTAGGTACAAATCTGTGGAGATGCCTCCATACAGTACAACTGGTTGGAATCTCAAGAGATGTTGATTTTTTTTTTTTTTTTAGAAAGATTTCCAGAATTGTAAAGTCTGTTGTTAGTCTGTTGTCTCAGGTGTTTGTGCTTGCCTAGGAAATATGATAGTATATAGAATTAGATAATACAATTGTTAATCAGTCATTTACCCAGAGTTTGGTGGTAGCTTCCTTCAGGAGTTCGCCAAGCTAAGCTAAGTTAAGAACTCTGTTCTTAGCTTAGCTGATTCTGCCCAGTTCTACTGTTGAACCCATTTTATTGATTATGTAAGTTATTGTGCATCTGGTCATGGCATAAGGTACTCATATGGAGCTTTGGTAACTACAGTATCATTAATATTTATATTTCAGAGATGGCTGATCAAGCATACCTTTTTGAAAATAATTGTGATGGTTATTTTTGATGAGTTATGGAATGAGAAGATTTGAAGAGATTGATTTTAGAAGGAATAATTCTTTTTGTGAAGGACAGAGCTATAAGTATATATTTGGATGGATGGAATGAATGATTTAATGATAACCAAGAGAATACATAGGAAGAAATATGCAGTTATAGAAGTATTGGAACTCTATAGAGTAGATGGAAAGATATATGTTAGAAAGCATGTAGACATGAAGGATTAGTATATATGAATGTACAGTGATTTAAATGTATGAAAAAGTATGCATAGGCCATTCATAAAATTAATAATATTTATGACTGTTAGATTGTTTTAAATCTTGATTACCATGTTTACATAAGAAAGTAGTATTAGCTATGAAAAGCTGGCTGAATGATACTGAAATGAGGTGAATGAAGATTCTGGGGTTGGTTCCCCATTTAAAGCATCAAGGACTTTTTATGGTTAGCTTGATAGACTTTGGAGCTTCTGACTGAAAAAGTAGAGGACACATGGCAGTGACTGATGACTGCTGACCTGGCTGACAAATTGACTGGTTCTTTCCTCACAGAGCTCTCAGGGGTCCATGATACTGGCTCAGGCCACACCAGTCTCGGCCCCACAAGCCACTGGCACTCCGGCCCACACCTCTGCCCAGGTGGGTCATGCCTGCTGCCTCCATCCATAGCCAGTCTAGAACACTATGGTCTTGTCCTTACACAACCCCTTCCAATACTCAGTTCCTCTAATCACATTCTTTTCCAGCTTTGAAGACTGGTTATTTCCTTAGTCCTTGACTTCTTAGGGCTTTGTGGTCATACCCTTGATTCTCTTACTTAGCCTGTGGCGGTATTTTCATACCTTTACTCCCCATCCGAATCCCTGTATCAGAGATGCTTTCAATCATTTCAGGAGAATGTAATTATATTTTTGACATCACCCATACTTCTCCTCATGGGACAGCGTGGTTGCACTGCAATTTATCTTACCCAGCCAAGCAATTACTAGTCAGTTAGTCTGTAGTTTATTACAAGATTTTCCCAACCCTGTCTTGCACTCTTTTCCTGACAAGGACAGTATGGTCATTCAGTTTATATTATGCCAGCTGAGGATGGTGTGCAAACACAAACACTGCACTGTTTATGTATATATATATTTTTTTTTTGCCTCCATATTTTATCAAAACCATATTGTTCTATAACCCATTGACTCTAGCTACTTCAGTTGTTGAAGGTAACCTCAGTGTTGCACTTACCAAAATAGATAAGAAAGTATCATGATTTTTTTCTTATCATTTGAAAATGATTTTTCTGAAATGAACTTATATTTATGACAATATACAATATATGTTAGTATATGGGCGTTTATGTATATATATGTGTATGTGAGTGGATGGGCCATTCTTTGTGTTTCCTGGCACTACCTCATTGATGTCGGATGCAGCAATTAAGTATAATATGATAAATGAATATGAGTACGGTATTACAAGTCTACCTACGTCTGTAGTGAGCTTCCCTGATGAATAATATTCATGCTGCAATTCAGTTGGCCATATAATGTAAACCTTCCATATTCAACAATATATGCTTATTTTACTAGGTAGTTTTTTTCATTTTTGCTTTTTCCAGTGTTACGTGTTCTATTAATTTACATATACATGACTGCTGTGGTGTGGAGGGGAGTGATTGAGGCCATTTCTTCCTCTGTTTGTGGACTATGTCACAAATGCAAGAAATGGCTGAGTGTGAACGAATGTGGCTTTTGTTGTCTTTTCCTAGTGCTTCCTTCATCCATTCCCGTCGCCATCCCACCACACATGTAATGGCATCCACCTCCTCCCCGCGTGTGCATGATTTAGTGCTAAGAAAAGACAACAAAGGCCACATTTGTTCACACTTAGTCTCTAGCTGTCATGTGTAATGCACTGAAACCACAGCTCCCTTTCCGCACCCAGGCCCCACAGAACTTTTCATGGTCTACCCCAGACGCTTCAAATGCCCTGGTTCAATCCATTATCAGCACGTCGACCCTGGTATACC
>JAUTXX010199364.1:0-15030 GCA_032273605.1 Panulirus laevicauda | reverse complement strand
TGCAGTGTTGTCATCATATCAACATAGTGCCATAGTCGTGCAGTCCTATCATCACAACCACAACACGCCACAATCGCGCAGTGCTGTCATCAAATCAACACAACGCCACAGTTTTGCAGCACCATCATCTCATCAACACAACGCCACAGACGTGCAGTGATATCATCATATCCACAGAGCGCCCCGGTCGTGAATTGCTCTCATCACATCCACACATTAACACAGTCGTGCAGTGCTGTCATCGCATCCACACAGTGCACATTCTTGCAGTGCTGTCATCACATCCACACAGCGCCATAGTGGTGGAGTGTTGTCATTAATTCCACACAGCGCCACAGTTTTGCAGTGCTGTCAATACATGAACACAGCTCCACTGTTGCGCAGTGCTGTCAAAAAATGCACACAGTGCCACAGTCGTGCAGTGTGTCATTACATTCACACAACGTCACAGTCATGCAGTACCGGCATTACATGAACACAGTGCCAGAGTCGTGCTGTGTTGTCATCACATCCACACAGCGCCACACTCGTGCAGCATTGTCATCACATCCACAAAACGCCAAAGTCCTGGAGTGCTGTCATCACATCCATAAAACGCCACAGTCGTGCAGTGCTGTCATCACAGCAACACAACGCCATAGTTTTGCAGTGCTATCATCACATCCACAGAGCGCTGCAGTCGTGCAGTATTGTCATCACATCCACACAGCGCCACAGTTGTGCAGTGATGTCATCACATCCACACAGCGCCACCGTCTTGTAGTGCTGTCATCACATCCCAACAGCGCCATAGTCTTGCAGTGCTGTCATCACGTCCCAACAGCGCCACAGTCTTGCAGTGCTGTCATCACATCCACGCAGCGCTAAAGTCGTGCAATGCTGTCATCATATCCAAACAGCGCCTCAGGCGTAGAATGCTTTCATCACATATATACAGCGACACAGTCGAGAAGTGCTGTCATCACATCCACACTTCACCACTGTCGTGCAATGCTGTTATCACATCCACATAGCGCCACAGTCGTCCAGTTCTGTCTTCCCATCCACACAGCACCAGAGTCGTGCAGTTAGATCATCAAATCCAGACGACGCCTTATCGTGCAGTGCTGCCAACACATCCACTTAGCCCAACAGTCGTGCAGTTCTGTTATTATGTCCACACAGTGCCACAGTCGTGCAGTTCTGTGATTGTATCCACACAGCGCCACAGTCGTACAGTTCTCTCATTATATCCACACAGCGCCACAGTCGTGCAGTCAGGTCATCATATCCAAACAACGCCACAGTCGTGCAATGCTGTCATCACATCCACACCTCGCCAAAGTTGTGCATTAGTCATAACATCAGCACATCGCCACTGCCGTGCAATGCTGTCATCACATCCACACAATCGTGCAGTGCTGTCTTCACATCCAAAGAAGGCCACGTCCGTGCAGATCTGTCATCACATCTATATAACACAACAGTCGTGCAGTGCTGTCATCACATCCACACAGCACCTCAGTCGTGCAGTGCTGTCATCACATCCACACAGCGCCACAATCGTGCAATGCTGTTATCACATCCACACAGCCTCAGAGTCGTGCACTGCTGTCATCACATCCACAAAGCGCCACATCGTGAATTTTTGTCTTCACATCCACACAGCGCCAAAGTCATGCAATGAGGTCATCACATTCAGACAACGCTTCAACGTACAGCGCTGCCATCACATTAACTCAGCCCCACAATCGAGCGGTTCTGTGATTACACCCAAACAGCTCCACAGACGTGCAGTTCTGTCATCATATACACACACCGCCACATTCGTGCAATGAGGTCATCACATCCACACAACACCAAAGTCGTGCAGTGCTGTCATCTCATTCACACAACGCCACAGTCGTGCAGTATTCTCATTCCATCAACACAGCGCCAAAGTCATGCAGTGCTGTCATCATATCTACACAGCGCCTCAGTCGTTCTTTCTGTCATCATATCTACAAAACGCCGGTGTCGAGCAGTGCTCTTATCACATCCACACAACCCCACAGTCGTACAGTGCTGTTATCATATCCGCAAAGCACCACAGTCGTGCAGTGCTGTCGTCACATCCACACAACGCCACAGTTGTGCAGTGCTGTCATCACATCCACAGAGCGCCACAGTCGTGCAGTGCTGTCATCACACCCAAACAGCCCACATTCTTTCAGTGTTGTTATCACATCCACACAGCGCCACAGTCGTAGTGCTGTCATTACATCCGCACAACGCCACAGGCGTGCAGTGTTGTCATCGCATTCACAGGGTACCAAAGTCGTGAAGTACTGTCATTACATCAACGTAGCGCCATAGTCTTGCAGTGTTGTCATCACATCCATAAAACGCCACAATCAAGCAGTGCTCTCATCACATTCACACAGCACCACAGTCGTGCAGTGTTTTCGTCACATCCACACAGCGCCACAGTGGAGAAGTGCTGTAATTACATACCCTTAGCGCCAAATTCGTGTAATTCTGTCATCAAATCTACACAACGCCATAGTTGTGCAATGCTGTCATCATAGCCAAACTGCGCCAAATTGGTGCGGTAGTCACCACATCATCACAGCGCCACAGTCGTGTAATGCTGTCATCATATCCACACAGCGCCAGAGTTGTGCAGTGATGCCACCACATCCACTGCAAACAGATGTGTAATGCTTTAATAAAATCCACACAGCGCTACAGTCGTGCAGTGCCGTCATCACATCCACACTGCGTCAAAGTCGTTCATTACTGTCATTACATCAACACAGCGCCACAGTCGTGCAGTTCTGGTATCATATCCATACAGCGCCACAGTTGTGAGCGCTATAATCACATCCACATAAAGCCACAATCGTGCAGTGCTGTCATCACATCCACACAACGCCAAAGTCGTGCACTGCTGTCATCACATCTACACAACGCCACAGACGTGCAGTGCTATCATCAAATCCACACAGTGCCTCAGTCGTGCAGTGCTGTCATCACATCCACATAACGCTACAGTCGTGCAGTACTGTCATCATTTCCATACAGCAAACATTCTTGCAGAGCTGTCATCACGTCCACACGGCGCCACAGTCGTAGTGCTGTCATCAAATCCACACAGCGCCACAGTTGTGCAGTGATATCATCACATCCACAGAGTGCCACAGTCTTGCAGTGCTGTCATCACATCCCAACAGCGCCGCAGTTGTGCAGCGCTATAATCACATCCACACAACGCCACAGTCGTGCAAAGTTGTTATCACATTCATACAGCGCCACAGTCGTGCATTTCTGTCACAAAAGCTACACAGCGCCACTTTCGTGTAATGTTGTCGTAGAATCCACACAGGGCCTCAGTCGTACAGTGCCGTCATCACATCCACACAGCGCCAAATTCGTGCAGTGCTGTCATTACATCAACACAGCGCCACAGTCGTGCAGTTATGTCATCACATCCATAAAGAGCCACAGTCGACCACTCTTGTCATCTTATCCACACAACGCTAAAGTCTTACAGTGTTGTCATCACATCCTTACAACGCCACAATATTGCAGTGCTGTCATCACATTAACACAGTTCAACAGTCGTCCAGTATTATCAATACATCAACACAGCGCCAGATACATGCAGTGTTCGATATCACACCCACATAGCGCCACAGTTGTGGAGTGCTATCATCACATCCACATAACGCCACAATCGTGCAGTGCTGTCCTCTCCTCCACACAGCGCCACAGTGGAGCAGTACCGTCATTGCATCCTCACAACGCCAGAGTCGTGCATTGGTGTCATCACATCCTCACAACTTCACAGTCGTGCAGTGCTGTCATCATATACAAACAACGCCACAGTCGAGCACAGCGGTCATCATATCCACACAACGCAACAGTCGTGCAGTGGTTTCATCGCATCCAAACAACGCTACAGTCGTGCAGTGCTGTCATTATATCCGATCAATATATCAGATCAATACAGCGCCACAGTCGTGCAATGCTGTCATAAAATCCACAGAGCGCCGCAGTTGTGTAATGCTGTCATAAAATCCACACAGCATGCAGTGCCGTCATCACATCCACACAGCGCCACAATCGTGCAGTACTTTCATTACTTCAACACAGCGCCACAGTCGTGCAGTGCTGTCATCACATCCACACACCGCCATAGCCGTAGAGTGATATCATCACATCCACGCAATGCCACAGGCGTTCTGTGCTTTCATCATATCCGTATAACGCCACAGTCGTGCACTACTGTTACCATATCCACTCTGCTCCAAAGTAGTGCAGTAGACATTACATCAACAAAGCGCCACACTCGTTCATTGCTGCCATTACATCGACACAACGACACAGTCGTGCAGTTCTGTCATCAAATCCATACAGCACCTGAGTCGGGCAGTTCTGTCATTACATCCACACAACGCCACAGTCGTGCAGTGCTGTCAATACATCCACAGAGCGCCACAGTCGTGCAGTGGTGTCATCACATCCACAGAGCCCACATTCTTTCAGTGCTGTTATCACATCCACACAGCGCCACAGTCACAGATTGCTGTCATCACATCCACACAACGCCACAGGCGTGCAGTGCTGCCATCACATACACACAACGCTACATTCATGCAATGGTGTCATCACATCCACACTTCTCGGAAGTAGTGCAGTATTCATTACATCAACGCAGCGCCACAGTCATGCAATGCTTTCATAATATCCACACAGCGCCACAGGTGTGCAGTGCTGTCATCGCATGCACAGAACGCCACAGTCGTGAAGTACTGTCATTACATTAACGAAGCGCCAGAGTCATGCAGTGTTGTCATCACATCCATACAACGCCACAATCGAGCAGTGCTGTCGTCACATACACACAGCAGCACAGTGGAAAAGTGCTATCAGTACATCCGCACAACGCCAAAAGTCGTGTAATCCGGTCATCACATCCACACAACGCCACAGTCGCGCAATTCTGTCATCACATCCACACTGCGCCAAAGTGGTGCAGTAGTCAGTACATCATCACAGCAACACAATCGTGCAATGCTGTCATCACATCCAAACAGCGCCACAGTTGTGCAGTGATGCCAACATCCACACAGCGCCACAGTCTTGCGGTACTGTCATCACATTCCAACAGCGCCACAGTCATGCAGTGCTGTCATCACATCCACAAAACGCCACAGTCGTGCAATATTTTTATCACATCCATACAGCGCCACAGTCGTGCAATGCTGTAACAAAAGCTAAACAGCGCCACAGTCATGTAATCCTGTCATTAAATCCACACATCGCCAAAGTCGTGCAGGGCCGTCATCACATCCACACAGCGCCAAAGTAATGTAGTACTCTCATTACATTAACAGAGCGCCACAGTCGTGCAGTTCTGTCATCACATCCATACAGCACCACAGTCGTCTAGTGTTGTCATCACATCCACACAACGCCAAAGTCTTGCAGTGATGTTATCACATTCTTACAACGCCACAATATTGCGGTGCTATCATCACGTTAACACAGACCAACAGTCCTGCAGTACTCTCATTACATCAACACAGCGCCACAGTTAGGCAGTGCTGTTATGACATCCACACAGCGCCACATTTGTGCAGTGCTATCATCACAGCCACATAACGCCACAACCGTGCAGTGCTGTCATCACATCCACATAACGCCACAGTCGTGCAGTGCTGTCATCACTTCCATACAGCGCACATTCTTGCAGAGCTGTCATCACATCCACACAGCGCCACAGTTGTGCAGTGATGTAATCACATCCACAGAGTGCCACAGTCTTGAAATGATGTCATCACATCCACAGACCGCCACAGTCTTGCAGTGCTGTCATTGCATCCTAATAGCGCCACAGTCGTGCAGCATTATCATCACATCCACACAACAGCACAGTCGTACAATATTGTTATCACATCCATACAGCGCCATGGTCGTGCAATGCTGACACAAAAGCTACATAGCACCACTTTCGTGTAATGCTGTCATAAAATCCACACAACGCCACAGTCACACAGTGCCGTCATCACATCCACATAGCGCCAAATTCGTGCAGTGCTGTCATTACATTAACACATCGCCACAGTCTTGTAGTTATGTCATCGTATCTACACAACGCCACAATCGTGCAGTTCTGTCATCACATCCACACAACACCACAGACGTGCAGTGCTATCATCATATCCACACAGTGCCACAGTCGTGCAGTGCTGTCATCGTGTCCACACAACGCCACAGTCGTGCAGAGCTGTCATCACTTAAATACAGCAGATATTTTTGCACTGCTGTCATCACATCCGCACAGAGCCACAGTCGTGCAATGCTGTTATCACAGCCACACAACGCTACAGTCGTAGAGTTCTCTCATCACAACCACACAACGCCACAGTCGTAGAGTGCTCTCATCACATCCAAACAACGCCACAGTCGTGCAGTGTTGTCATTGTATCAACACAGTGCCACATTCGCGCAGTGCTGTCATCACATCCACACAGCGCACATTCTTGCAGTGCTGTCATCATATCATATCACATCCTCTCATCACATCCACACCGCTTCAAAGTAGTGCAGTAGTCATTACTTCAACACATCGTCACAGTCGTTCAGTGCTGTCATCAGATCTACACAGCGGCACAGTCGTGCAGTGCTGTCATCACATCCAAACATCGCCACAGTCGTGCAGTGCTGTCATCACATCAACACAGTGCCAATTTTGTGCAGTTCTGTCATCATATCCACAGAGTGTCACAGTCGTGCAGTGCTGTCATCACATCCACACAGCGCATATTCCTGCAGTGTTGTCATCACATCCACATAACGCCATAGTCGTGCAGAGCTGCCAACACATCCACACAATGCCACAGTCGTAGAGAGCTGTCGTCACATCCACACAACGCCACAGGCGTACAGTGCTGTCATCACATCCACAGAACGCCAGAGTCGTGCAATACTGTTATCTCATCCACACTGCTCCAAAGTAATGCAGTAGTCAATTCATCAACACAGCGCCACAGTCGTGCATTGCTGTCGTAATATTCACACAGCGCCACAGGCGTGCAGTCGTGTCATCACATCCACACAGCGTCAGAGTCGTGCAGTATTGTCATTAAATCAACACAGCGCCACAGTCATGCATTGTTGTCATCACATCCATACAAATCCACAATCGTGCACTGCTATCATCACATCCACACAGCACCACAATCGTGCAATGCTGTCGTCTCATCCACACAGCACCACAGTGAAGCAGTACTGTCATTACATGCACACAACGCCACAGTCGTGCAGTGGTGTCATCACATCCTCACAACGCCACAGTCGTGCAGTGGTGTCGTCATATACACACAACGCCACAGTCGTGCAGTCCTGTCATCACATCCACACTGCGCCAAAGGGGTGCAGTGGTCATTACATCATCACAGCGCCACAGTCGTGCAGTGCTGTCATCACATCCACACAGCGCTACAGTCTTGCAGTGTTGTCATCACATCCACATAACGCCACAATCGTGCAGTGCTGTCATCACATCCACACAACGCCACAGTTGTGCAATACTGTCATCAAAACCACACTGCGCCAAAGTGATGCACTTGTCATTGTATCATCACATCGTCACAGTCGTGCAATGCTGGTATCACATCCACATGACGCTAGAGTTGTTCGGTGATGTCATCACATCCACAGAGCGCCACACTCTTGCAGTGCTGTCATCATATTCCAAAATCGCGACAGTCGTGCAATATTATTATCACAACCATACAGCGACACAGTCGTGCAATATTATTATCACACCCATATGGTGCCACAGTCGTGCAATGTTGTAAAAAAAGCTAAACGGCCCCACTTTCGTGTTAGCCTGTCCTAAAATATACACAGCGCCACATTCGTGCAGTGCCGTCATCACATCAACACAGGGCCAAAGTCGTGCAGTACTTTCATTACGTCAACGCAGCGCCACAGTCGTGCAGTTATGTCATCATATCTACACAGTACCACAGTCGTGCAGTGCTGTCATCAAATCCACATAGCACCACAATCGTGCAGTGCAATCACCACTTCCATAGGGCATACATTTTTGCAGTGCTGTTATCACATCAACACAACGCCGCAGTCGTGCAGTGCTATCATCACATCCACACAGCGCCATAATCATACAGTACTCTCATTACATCAAGACAGCACCATAGTTATGCGGAGCTGTCATCACATCCACACAGCGCCACAGTTGTGCTGTGTTATCATCATATCCACATAACGCCACAATCGTGCAGTGCTGTCATCACATCCACACAACCCCACAGTCGTGCAGTGCTGTCATCACATCCACACAACGCCACAGTCGTGCAATGCTGTCATCACATCCACACTGCGCCAAAGTCCTGCAGTAGTTATTAAATCCACACAGCGCCACAGTCCTGCAGTACTGTCATCGCATCCACACAACGCCACATTTGTGCAGTGCTGTCATCACATCCAAAGAACGCCTCAGTCGTGCAGTACTGTCATCATATCCACACAAAACCACAGACGTGCAGTCCTGTCATAATATCCACACCACCACAATCGCGCAGTGCTGTCATTACACCAACACAGCGCCTCAGTTGTCCAGTGTTGTCATCACATCCACACAACGGCTCAGTCGTGCAGTGTTGTCATCACAACCAAAGAATGCCACAATTGTGCAGATCTGTCATCACATCCATACAACGCCATAGTCTTGCAGTGCTCTCATTACATCCACACAGCTTCAAAGTCGTGCAGTGTTGTCATCACATCCAAACAACGCCACAGTCGTACCGTGCTTTCATCATATCCCCACAGCACCAAAATGGCGTAGTGTTGTCATCACATTCACACAGCCCCACAGTCCTGCAGTACTGTCATTACATCCACACAGCTCCACACTCGCACAATGCTGTCATCATATCCACATAGCGCCACAGTCATGTAGTACTGTCATTAAATTCATTCAGCGCACAGTCGTGCAATGTTGTCATCACATCTACACAGCTCCACAGTCGTACAGTGCTGTCATTCCATCCACTCAGCGCCAAAGTCCTGCAGTGCTATCATCACATCTATAAAACACCACAATCGTGCACTGCTGTCATAACATTCACAGAGCGCCAGAGTCGTGCAATGCTGTGATGTCATCACAGCAACACAGCGCCACAATAGTGCAGTGCTGTCATCACATCCACACAACGCCACAGTCATATGACGCTTTACTGTCATCACATACACAACGCCACAGACGTGCAGTTCTGTCATCATATTCACACAGCGCCACAGTCGTGCAGTGCTCTCATCATATCCAGACACGCCACAGTCGTGCAATACTGTCATCACATCCACACTCAGCCAAATTCATGCAGTAGTCATTACATCCACAATAGCGCAAAAGCCGTGCAGTGCTATCATCACATCTACACAATGCCACAGTCGCGCAGTGCTTGTCACATAGACAACACAGTCATGCAGATCTGTCATGATATCCATACAACGCCACAGTCGTGCAGTGAGGTCATCATATCCATACAACACCATAGTCTTGTAGTGCTGTCATCACATCCACAATGCGCCAAAGTCTAGCAGTGCTGTCATCACATCCACACAACGCCAGTCGTTCCGTGCTAATGTTGTCATCACATCCGCACATCGCCACAGTCCTTCAATGTTGTCATTACATCCACACAGCTCCACAGTCGCGCAGTGCTGTCATCACATCCACACAGCGCCACACTCGTGCAGTGCTGTCATCACAGCAAAAAGGCATCAAAGCAGTGCAGCGCTCTTATCTGATCCACACAGTGCCACAATCGTGCAGTGCTGTCATCACATCCACGCAACGTCGTGTAGTACTGTCAACACATCAACACAACGCCACAGACGTACAATGCTGTCATCATATCCACACAGCGCCACAGTCGTACAGCGCTGTCATCACATCCACAGAACGCAACAGTCGTGCAATACTGTCATCACATCCACATTGCGCCAAAGTCGTGCAGTAATCACTATATCTACACAGCACCAGAGTCTTGCAGTGCTGTCATCACATCCAAAAAAAGCTAAAGTCATGCATTCCTGTCATCACTTCAATAAAACGCCACAATCGTGCAGTGTTATCATAACCACACACCCACAGTCATTTAGTACTATCATTATATCAACAAAGCGTCACAGTCATCCAATCCTGTTATAGCAACCACACAGCGCCACAGTTGTGCAGTGCTGTCATCACATCCGAACAACTCCACAGTCGTGCAGTACTCTCATCACATCCACAAATCGCTACAATTGTGCAGTGCTGTCATCACGTCCAGACATCACCACAGTAGTGCAGTGCTGACATCACATCCACAAAGCGCCACAGTTGTGCAATGATTTCATCACATGCACATAACTCCAGAGTCGTGCAGTGTTCTCATCATATCAACACAGCGCCAAAGTCGGGCAGTCCTATCATCACATCCACGCAGCGCCAAAGTCTTGCAGTGCTGTCATCACATCCACACAAAGCCACAATCGTACCGTGCTATTATTACCTCCACACAGCGCCAAAGTGGTGTAGTGTTGTCATCACATCCGCAAAGCGCCGCAGTCCTTCAGTGCTGTCATTACATCCACACAGCTCCGCAGTCGCGCAGTGCTGTCATCACTTCCACACAGCGCCACACTCGTGCAGTGCTGTCATCACAGCAACAAAGCACCAAAGTAGTGCAGTGCTCTCATCACATCCACACAGTGCCACAATCGTGTAGTGCTATCATCATATCAACACAAAGCCACAGTTGTGCAGTACTGTCAACACATCCACACAACGCCAAAGACGTACAATTCTGTCATCATATCCACACAGCGCCACAGTCGGGCAGCGCTGTGATCAAATCCACAGAACACATCAGTCGTGTAATGGTGTCATCACATCCACATTGCGCCAAAGTCGTGCAGAAGTCATCATATCCACACAGCGCCAGAGTCGTGCAGTGCTGTCATCACATCCACACAACGCCGAAGTCATGCAGTGCTGTAATCACATCAATAAAACGCCACAATCGTGCAGTGACTTCATCACATCCACGCAGCCACAGTCGTTTAGTACTATCAGTACAACAACAAAGCCTCATTCAATCCTGTCATAACATCCACACAGCTCCAGAAATGTACAGTGCTGTCTTCACATGCACATAGCGCCACAATCGTGCAGATCCGTCATCACATCCATACAACACTAAAATCGTGCAGTGCTGTCATTATATCCACACATCGTCACAGTTTTGCATTGCTGTCATCAGATCAACACGGCGCCATAGTCGTGCAGTGATATCATTACATCAACACAGCGTCACAGTCGTGCAGTGCTGTAATCACATCCACACAACATCTCAATCGTGAAGATCTGTCATCACGTCAACACAGCGCCACAGTCGTACAGTGCTGTCGACGTTTCAAAACAGGTGCCACAATCCTGCAGTTTGTCATCACAACCATACAACGCCACAGTCTTGGAATACTGTCATCAAATTCACACAGCGCCAACATCGAGCAGTGCTCTCATCACATCCACACAATGCCACAGTCGTAGCGTGCTATCATCACATCCAAACAGCGCCCCAGTGAATTAGTGTTATCATAACATATACAAAGCGCCACAGTCCTGCAGTGCTGTCATCACATCGACACAACCCTACAGTCGTGAAGTACTGTCATCACATCCACACAACTACACAGACATACAGTCCTGTCATCATACCCACACAGAGCTAGAGCTGTACAGTGGTGTCATCACATCCTCAAAACGCCAGAGTAGAGCAGTACTGACATCACATCCACACAACGCCACAGTTCTGTAGCACTATCATCACATCCACATAGAGTTACAGTTGTGCAATGCTGCCATCACATCCACACTGCTCTAAAGTTCTGCAATAGTCATTACGTCAACACTGCGCCACAGTCGTGCAGTGCTACCATCACATCCGGACAGAGCCTTAGTCGTGCACTGATGTCATCACATCAAAACAACGCTAAAGTTGTGCAAATCTGTCATCACATCCATAAAACGCCAAAACCGTGCAGTGCTGTCATTACATCCAAACAGCGCCATAGACGTGTAGCACTCTCCTTCCATCAACACAGTGCCACAGTCATTCAGTGCCGTCATCAAATCCACACATCGCCACAGTTTTGCATTTCTGTCATCAGATCAACACAACGCCATAGTCGTGCAGTGATGCCATTACATCAACACAGCGCCACAGTCGTGCAGTGCTGTAATCACATCCACACAACATCTCAATCGTGAAAATCTGTCATCACATCAACACAATGCCACAGTCGTACAATGCTGTCGTCGCTTCAAAATAGGTGCCACAGTCCTGCAGTGTTGTCATCACATCCATACAACGCCAGAGTCTTGCAATGCTGTCATCACGTCCACACAGCACCACAGTCGTGCAATAATGTCATCACATCCACAGTGCGCCAAAGTGGTGCAAAAGTCATTACATTATAACAACTACACAGTTGAGCAGTGCTGTTATCACATCCACACATTGCCACAGTCGTGCAGTGCTATCATCACATCCATACAACGCCAGAGTCTTGCATTGCTCTCATCACGTCCACACAGCACCACAGTCGTGCAATACTGTCATCACATCCACAGTGCGCCAAAGTGGTACAATAGTCATTACATTATCACAGCTACACAGTTGAGCAGTTCTGTCATCACATCCACAACGCCATTGTCGTGCAGTTCTGTCATCACATCCACATAACGCTACACACGTGCAATGCTGTTATCATATCCGTACTGCGTCACAGTCGTGCAATGCAATCATAGAATCCACACAGCGATACAGTCGTGCAGTCCTTTCATCAAATCAACACAACGCCTCAGTCGTGCAGTGCCATCATCACATCCACACAACGCCACAGACGTGCAGTGCTGTCATCATATCCACACAGCGCTCCAGTCGTGCAATAGTGTCATCACATCCACAGTGCGCCAAAGTTGAGCAATAGTCATTACATCATCACAGCGACACAGTCGAGCAGTGCTGTCATCACATCCATACAACGCCAATATCGAGAAGTCCTGTCACCACAGCCAAACAACGCTATTGTCGTGCACTGCTGTCATCACATCCACATAAAGCCACAGACCATGATATGCTGTTATCATATCCATACAGCGTCATAGTCGCGCAATGCTTTCATAAAAGCCACACATCGCCACAATCGTGTAGTGCTTTCATCAAATCAACACAACGCCTCAGTCGTGCAGTGCCATCATCACATCCACACAACGCCACAGACGTGCAATGCTGTCATCATATTTACACAGCGCCCAGTCGTGCAATATTGTCATCACATCCACAGTGCGCCAAAGTTGTGCAATAGTCATTACATCATCACAGCGACACAGTTGAGCAGCGCTGCCATCACATCCACACAACGCCATTGTCGAGCAGTTCTGTCATCACATCCAAAGAACGCTGTTGTCGTGCACTGCTGTCATCCCATCCATATAACGCCACAGATCATGATATGCTGTCAAAATATCCATACAGCGTCATAGTCGTGCAATGCTCTTATAAAATTCACACAGCGCCACAGTCGTGCAATGCTCTCATCAAATCAACACAACGCCACAGACGTGCAGTGCTGTCATCATATCCACACAGCGCCACAGTCGTACAGTGCTGTCATCACATCCACAAAACGCCATAGTCGTGCAATGCTGTCATCAAATCAACACAACGCCACAGTCGTGCAGTGCCATCATCACATCCATACAACGCCACATTCGTGCACTGCTGTCATCATATCCACACAGCGCATATTCTTCCAATGATGTCATCACATCCACAAAGCGCCGGAGTCGTGCAGTACTGTCATCAAATCAACACAACGCCTCAGTCGTGCAGTACTGTCATCAAATCAACACAACGCCTCAGTCGTGCAGTGCCATCGTCACATCCACACAACGCCACAGACATGCAGTGCTATCATCATATCCACACAGCGCCAAAGAGGTGCAATAGTCATTACATCATCACAGCCACACAGTTGAGCAGTGCTGTCATCACATGCACACAGCTCATTGGTGGTGCAACAAAACAGTTGAGCAGTGCTGTCATCACATTCACAAGGCACCAAAGTGAATGTGTTCTCATCACATCCATACAGCTTCGTAGTCGGGCTTTGTTATCATCACATCCACAGAACGCCAAAGTCGTGAAGTGCTGTCATCACATCCATACAGCGTCACATTTCATGAAGTGCTGTCATCACATGCACACACCTCATTGGTGGTGCAACAAAACTCGTGTAATGCTCTCATCACATCCTCATATCGGAATAGTGGTGTAACGCTTTTATCACATCCATACAGCGCCACAGTCGTATAGTGTTGCCATCATATCGAAACAGCGCCATAGTCGTGCAGTGCTCTTAACACATCCAAACAGCGCTATTGTGGTGCAGTGCTGTCATCACACCCAAACAGCGCAACAGTGGTGAAGTATTGTCATATAAACGCAGCGCTAAATTCCTTCAGTACTGTCATCACCCATTCATGCAGGTGCTGTTATCACATCCACACAACAGCAGAGTTGTGCATAGTTGTCATCAAATCCATACAGCAGTGTTTTCATTATATGCTCGTTGTAGATGTGCTGTCATCACATCTACACAACGCCCCAGTCGTGCAGCGCTGTTGTCATCATATCTACACAGCGCCACAGTCGTTGTCATCACATCCATACAGCTTCACAGGGGTTCAGCGTTGTCATCACATCCACACAGCGCAACAGTCGTGCAGTGCTGTCATCACACCCACAGCAACAGAATGGTGCAGTGCTGTCATCACATCCATTCAGCGCCATACCCAGGCTGTGCTCTCATCACATCCACACAGCACGACAGTCGTGCAGTGCTGTCATTAAATCCACACAGGGACAAATCTCGTGCTGTGCTGTCTTACACAGTGGTTCAGAGTTGTCATCATATCCACACAGC
>JAUTXX010199256.1:0-15032 GCA_032273605.1 Panulirus laevicauda | reverse complement strand
ATTTCGAAATCCATGCTGATGATCGGTTATGTTAATAATCAAAGAAGTTAATGATTTAGTCTCATTTTTGTTTCTATCAATTTTCCTAAAACCGACGTATGGTAGAAGGGAGGTACTTTGAAATTTGGGGTTATATTAGTATTTGTATTTGTATTTTTTTCCCTTCCTGTACTGATCTGTTGAACATTTAAGTAACTGGAAAGGCTATTTGTCGGCTAGAATTTTTCTTTATTCTTGGAGATATATCGTCTGGACCAGCTGATTTTTTCTAATTTAGATTTACTAATTATCTAAGTACATTATGTCAATAAACAATCCTTTAGCCCAATTTTTCATTTTCGTTATCCAGAAGTACGTTTTGTACTTGTTATAATAGACGTTTTTGTCCGAGGTAAAAACTCAATATAAACATTTATTAAGAACGGAAGTATTCTCATTATTGTCGATAAAGAAGGTGCCACTATCATTTGATAATGAGCCAACAGAATCCTTGATCTTAATCTTACTTATAAGGTATCTAAAGAACTCTTGAGGTGGCAGCGGTGAAGTTCATTTTTTTGGGTGCCGGTAATTTGATGATTGTGGCTGTGGTGGTAGTGGCACAACGGTGGTTGCTGCAGGGTAGGTGTTGGCAGTGATTGTGGTTGGAAACATTATGGTTGTAACGCTGGTGAAAGTAATATTGTGGTGATTTTATTGGTGGTGGCGGTAGTAGTGGTAGAAGAGATAGTGGCTGTGGTGGTGGACACGATTGTGGTGGGTATGATAGTGGTGGTGGTAATCGTGACTATGTTGATGGTACACTGTTGGTAATACCTTCAGCCTCTGTACAACTAGCGAGTATAAATCCCGTTCATCATCACCTTATAAACGAGCAAGACTGTTACGGAACAAAAAAAAATAATAATCCAGTAATTGGAAAAGAAATTTAATGTTCATTTTTTACACCACAGTGAAGATTACTTAGAGTGGAAGTTCTAATGACCCATTATCATTGTACACAGCTTACACTGGAGCCCTTGTGGGAGTCATTATATCAAGAAACAAAACCACATTTCGTGTACACTTGACAATAAACAGTCCATAAAACTCAAATACAAATTTTGATCGTTTTTCTTTCTTTCGTTCGTCGTTGAAAAATAATGAAAAAAAACAATTTACATTCGCTCAGAATACCGGAAAAAAAAAAAAACATTTTTCTCCCCTCCTTCAAAATATCCTCGACCCAAAATTTCAAAGTGACTGCCAAACACTCTCCACGGGGGACACATGCAGACCTCGCTGCTGTACTCACACGTCTTGGCCGAACATTCTCCCAGTATTTACTGGTCTCGTTCCCCTTCATTTACCAGCGGTGGCCGTTATGCTCCCTCGACAGTGCATTTCACCGGTAAATCACCATCTGTCTGGGGAACTGTGGCGTTTACCATGCTTATTATCATTAATGAATTTCACCTGTGTATAATATCGTCATGCATCTTTTGCAATACATACGAGGAGAATACAATTATTATGGGGCTTCACATTAACGCACTCCTCGCTGATTGTACATCGCCCTTATCACTGTTGGTCGACCAAATATCAATTAAATTGTACAGATGTGGTGGAGTGATAGTGTCTGCTGCTGTCACCGTGGCCATTCTTGCACATAACCGAATTCTCTTACGCTGCCGAGATTCCAACATGTTAAGTATGTGCCATTTCCCATGATGTGCTCCGGCGAAATCTAAATTGATTCGAATCATTTTTTGGGTACACGTTTCCGCCTGTGTGTTGCACACGGCCGTGACTATGTCCTGAACGCTTTCCACGTGTGTACTCACAAAAGAACCTGAGTGAGAGTTGAAAATAACATCGCCGCAGTTTCCATTAATACAAGCACCAAATCTGGACACAGTTCACCACACACTTCAGTCCATGGTGCATCAAGATCCTGTTCTGAAGCCTGACTGACTCCAGTGGTCTTCCGTCCCACCTCCAGTGTTGACTGACTAAGAGAAGTGACTATTTTCCCTCTCGATGTTAATATACAGTGGAGGTGTGGCCTCAGCCGAGGATATCAGGCATATCTGTGGTGGCTAGCCTTCACACTATACGGCCCCGGGATTGAAAGTCGGTGTAGATCTCTTTGGAAGGAAGTGATAATGCTACTATACAGCCATTATTCAAACAATAAACCCTATGTCAGACCTTTTACTGCACCAGACATCGGGTAAATGAGTACAACTTTCGGCTTTAGAGCACGTCTTAAATTACATACATGAAAGAAGTATTTCAGAATTTACTTTCGACTTTCAAATATGGCACCTCACAATGTTCAGTCTTTGATTGCTTGGACGAGAAGTCTATCTACTACCAGGGTCATTAATACTGTTAAGGTCGGTAAAAAATGGAAAAAAAAAAAAAGACTTCTTCAAGACGTTTAACCAAAATCAAATTCTATTCGTCCTCACTTCATGTATAGCCCTTAGCCCTAACCACTATAGTTCTTTTCATATCCTCCCTGCATTACGGTGTAGTCATGTCTGGCAAACTATCATCTCTCCGTCTAGTCCCAGTAGCCAGTAATCAACCAACAAGCGTTTTCTCCCAGTTCTGTCTCGAGTATGTGATGGCTACGCTAGTCCACTGCAGAAGACACCACTCCCAGACTGAGGGCCAAGATTTTCATTTCTTTCTTCTACTCCACCATCCCGTTATGAGGATGTCAACACGCAAATTACCGGAACAGATTGTTAAACTTTGATATAAGCGTACGAGACAAGATACAGTTCTCCCTTACCACCAGCAGCTGCATTTACTCACACAAGACATCTGGGTCTTATGATTAAATTCACGTCAGGTACAGAGGAGCTGTAGAGCACCCGACACAGTTGAGGAGCCTGTGTTTAGAAGTGGCTCCACCACGAATTAAAATAAGTCATCATCGTCGCTAACTATGGTGAATCGTACTTTCTGTAAATCAAATCTGATTATCTAAAGCGCAAACTAGTCAAAAATCGAAACGTACAAAACCGTTTTTTTAAGGTACAGACTTATAATAAAACATACTGTCGTCACTGAGTTACGGTTAACGAACCTTAAACTTTCAACGGTTAATTTAGTTTGGTATTTGTCTGGCTGTCCGTTTAACGATAACATGTGTTTCGTTATTTGTGCTAAAATAAGAACGGTATCATTATTTCAGCCGTCAAATTTACACGTGGGAATATAATGCTTTCAGCCTACTATGATCCTTGACAACTTCTCATAACCCGATTACTGTTGCCAACAAAACTCAAAGCCGTTCCGCTGGTTATTGACAATTCAAGCGACGCCATTAACTGAAAACTCTTAATACGATTATGCACACCAATAAAAAGTCCTACTACTATGCAGCAGAATCGTAATGTACGACAATATTTCCTCTGCAAATTTCCGAGAAAACTACCCACATATTTTCTCTCTGCCATGACAGCTACGTTTTTCATACTCACGCTATAACGAGTACTGATACCACCATAAGGACCGGACCTTTTGTGTGTGCCATTACCTATTTTTAAGGTATGGGGAGGGAGTTCTACACTCGGTGGGGGCCCCAGTGTCTTGAAATTTCCTTACTATCATAGAACTTTTAACCTGTTTGAATACGGTCGGTGTGTGTGTGTATGTGTGTGTGTATGTGTGTGTGGCCACAAACGCAATGTTTCATAACTAATGGCAAAATCAATCTTTCCTCTCCTTCTTGACCTCTCGTGCACGCTGCATCGTTTTGCAGAACGCGTAACAGTTCACAAAGAATTCATTGTTCCTATAGGAGAAAAAAAATGCCGTTTCTCGCTCTCTGAATTTCCAACATAATACCTTGACGAAGTCATCCGGCGCTACTGACACCAGTATGTAACTGCTAAGGCCTATATCAAATTTGTCACAGCATGGACGAAGATACTACACGGTTAAACGAAAATAGACAAATGATGAAAAGCTGTAAAAAGGTTTTAAGACACAACATGGATAGAGAAGGCATGACAATGTGATGTATAAATGTATACACTATGAAGCGAACTTGTTCACCTAACTGGCAATATATTCACTTTTAGCACATTTGTTGCATGTGCTGTGTGTGGGAGACGTAACACAGACCTTACGTTCCTGATGCACCCCCATTAAACTGAGAATGGAGTCAAGATAATAAGACAGAACAGATTTCTTGCAAAGTGATGAATAACCCGTAGCTTCTAACACACAAAAATGGCCGAGCAGTAAGTATTCATGAACAAAAGATCTTTTTTTTTCTATCAACTTCAAATTTTCATCTGAAAGCAGGACCAGTTCATTAGTGGCACCCCTCATCTTGTGAGGGGTCTGACTGCAAAATGTCTCCCCAATACTTCCTAAAAAGCTGATATGTTATTAGATGTAACATGGGTAACATATGACAGCTCATTAATGACACGTACTTATTACACTATTCATTTCACAAATCACAGCATCTTCATCAATATGGAACGTTTTACACAAAATTTTTTTTGTTTCGTCACTTTTAAGAAGAGTGCTTGCCTGTTTATACTAGACATTATCATTCCAATAAATTCTAACCTCGGGTTATGTAGTGCTCACGTCCAAGATGAGCTCCATTCACTTCCCATATTCCTTTTATATCATCAACAACAAATTCAACCAGTCAGAAGTGCAAGTATCGTAGTTCTATTCTGGCAATAACAAATTCTCTACACCTGTTCCCGCCTAATCTTCCACGGTGCCTTAGGATTTAGTGCATCATCATTATAACAATTAACAGCAACACTATTTCCATTTCTAGATATTTTCTTACATTTAGTGCTAAAAAAAACACACGAATAGCTTCTTGATTCGCCTAATCAATCAATCGAAGTAAAGCCCAGATTCCTTCTTTTCAGCAACCAATATATTAGCTCTTCCATTACCAGGAATGCCTCTGTTTCGTTACCAAATCTACACGACATCACTTACTTCCTTCATAACTGTTTTGTAGTGACAAAAGAGTTGCTATACATAATGTTGAGTCGAGAATGCTATCTTCTATCACAGAAATACCTGCAGAGTGGCAACCTAATATCATTCTCCTTAAAGTTTCTGTTGAGGACAACCAAAATATTACATCTGTTCATTGGTATTTTCCTTAAAATAGATTTCTGAATGTCTATGTGTGAAAAGAGAATTATCCAACTTGTTTGTTGTGACAAATAGGGCAACAACTGGGTCCTAAGACTCAAATTAGTCATTATATAAATGATCTGGAGACACGATTACCGGTAGAATTTCGAAACTAGGAAATAAAAGCCAATAGAATATTTACATCTTGACGTTTCAGAGCGATAAAGACTTGACGAAGCGGTCAGTAACACAGCAAATGGACTACAATGTTGACAGATGCAATCTTCAGAGTAATTCATTTTAGCGAGAAAATAATCAATTACGCATATGACAGACTCGATAAGCCATTACTAGATGGGGAAAAGAAAAAAGAAAAATACTACTTTGCACTGATAATCAGTAATGGCATAAAACACACAAGGCAATGCTTAGCTGCACATGATAGGAATAACACAATAACAGGTTTCATAGATGCAAATATAAACAATATAACAAATAAATTTCTTTTACGTTTTTCATACACTTGACAACGCCATTGCCAAACCATATTTGGAATACGCAGTTCAGCTCTACAAACGAATACAAATGAAGTTCTGATCACTGAACTTGATCAGAGACGAAGAAAAACTAGAATGAATATAGAGATGAGCATCGTGAATAATTTCATCGCTGAGAAATAAGGTGTGTGAAGAAAGAGTGGAAACTAAATTATTTCTTTTCTATAAAAAAAAAATACGCAAAGATTCCTTATAACCCCAAGAGAAGGTTTCAAAAGAATCATTTCGAAGACATAACACACACCAATTTCCTCACATTACTTAGACATTCAAGAGCCAAAAACAAAGACACGAAAGGAAAAGAGAGATGTAAATAATAACGTGGGCAAAACTTTTATGTTGTAGAGTTTTAGAATTGAGCTACGGACAGATGTCGTCAATGCGAATATCAGTACCTTTCAATTACGTTTAGACAAAGCCTTCAGTGATATTGATTATCAGTGAACTAGCGTGTTCACGCAGAGAACATGATGTACCCCGGACGCTTCACATGCCCTGATTCAGTCCATTAACTACTGTCGACTACTGTATACCACATCGTTCCAATTCACTCTATTCCATGCACACTTCTCACCTTCCTGCATGCAGGAAGGTGAAAATATTTTTCACTCCATCCTCTAAATATTGCTCACATTCTTTAGAGCAAACATCTGATCCACATATCGTATTCCACTTCTAAAACCACACTGCTCCTCCCAATCTCAAGGCCCGTACATGTCTTAACCTTCTTTATCACCTTCCCATACAACTTACCAGGTACACTCAACAAATCTAGGCCTACGTACAATGGTACTATGCATGCATTCCGCCAATCCTCAGGCACCTCACCATGATCGATGCACAGTGAAAATCCTAACGAACCAATCAACAACACAGTCACCTTTCTTCAAAAATTCAGCAGCAACACTATCCAGTTCTGCCGCTTTGGCACATTTCATTTTTCGTAAAGAATTCACCAACTTTCCTCTCTTCACCAAACCACTCTCCATGACTCTTTCACTTCACATACCAACCCGACCCAAGTTACCTACATCTGCCACTTTATCATCAACCATATTCAACAGCCCTTCAATATATTCATCACCCCATCTCCTCCTAACTTCATCCCTGCTCGTTACCACTTCTCCTTTCGCCCCCTTCACCGATGTTCTTATTTGTTCTCTTGCTTTTCGTATATCATCAAACTCATTCCAAAACATCTCATTTCCCTAAAGTTTACTGATACTTGCTCACCTCAACTCTAATCCATCCTCTTTTTCAAGCTCCTGCACATTCCTCTTGACCTGCCGGCTTCTCTAATACATCCTCTAATTATTTAAAACTTCCTCCCTGTAAGTATCACCCAAACGCCTTTCTTTTCTCTTTCACTCGCAACTTTACTTCTTCATTCCACCACTCGCTCCCTTTTCATTGTCTACCTCCCACCTTTCGCATGCCATAGGTATCTTCCACACATGCCAACACTGCTTCCCTAAACAACTCCCTGCCTTACCCACTCCTCTTGCTTCATTTCCTCTCATCTTTTGTCATTCTACACTCATTATGTCCTGGTATTTCTTCACACGTCTCTTTTCAAAGCTCACTTACTCTCACCACTCTTCTCATCGTTAATGTTTCTTCTTTGGCGAAACCCCTACAAAATCTTCGCTCCTTGAGGTGGCAGCCCATTACTGCGATCATCAATTCTTGTTTCTTTAATATCTTGCCTTTATTCCACCAACATTAATCGTAATTTTCTAAGCAGAAAGATAAACATTCGCTTCACTCTCTTTCCTACATGAATATACTACATGATTATTTTCTAGATTTTATCTGTTCCTCCCCTTTGAGTTAGTTCCCTAACCGATGGCAATTTCCTCAACAACTACTGAATAATCAGTAACGGATAACTTCATGATGTCAGTTACGTTACTGCTTTCATGCACATCCCTTAAACAGACTCTAAAGTACTGTACTTATAACACGAGTCCATTCTAATTTCATCACCATTAACTGTACGAGTATACCAATTTTACCATTAAGAATGATTAGCTTCCTCCCTAACTCCTTGACAGATAAACATTTTACTAATAACTCCAAAACCGTTAAGTACGAGAGATTTCAGAATCCCAACGGAAACATTTATTTCTCTCTCAGATAATAACTATAATAAAAAAATCGAATATCCCACTTCGTGCCTGCTGCTTCCTTGTACTCACGGATCCTCTGTTCCGTATATAAGCATTCTTTTCATTCTATTCTACATGTGTATAAAGTATTCAATTCCAAAATATACAAGAACCTTCTCGTATAGTAATCCATTACTACTGTTAATACACTGAATTGTTCGATAATCTGTTCCTCTAATGACAATGGTTTTGTCTTAGTAACATTTTGGAAGTTCTACGGAACCGGTAACCGGTTCCCGATTTCTGCAAACTCCGGAGTTGGCAGAGCTGATACGAAGGTCGCATGTTAGTGATAGGTATACAGATTAGGTTAAGCTCACAATTTTTAATTCAGGTTAGGAAAAAGAATATCTATCGACGAACTCCCTCCATCGAGGAACGGAATAAAGTATGACAAAATCGCGAGATCCCACGTGGATTCAGCTCTGTTGTTTTCCGAGCCTCGGTATAACCGGGAACCTACTGCCAGTTCCGGAAACACAACCAGTCAGATGACGCCAGAGAGAGTCCCACTAACTTCGCATTTTCGTTTTCTGAAATTCTCTGAAGAATCGAAAAGAAGGATGTTTGGCCATGGATTTTTATACAAAATATACCGACAACAGGAATATGATCAAGTATTTTAAATTGAGAATAAAGTTAGTCGTTAAGAAATGATTCCTTCTTTTGATTCATTGCTACTGACGGATATTTTGTTGCATTAATTCTAAAACATTCATAGTTTCTCCTCAAAAGACATTATACCTATCTACGAATTTACAGACTTTACATCTTCAAGCATTGTAACCTTGAGATAAAATTTAGGTATGAATCAAATGAACTGGATACTGTTTAACTTAAAGACAGGCGAGGATGTTTTGTCTTTAAAGAAGGATGAATTAAGGGAGCAATAGCTTTTACACATTCAATCCTATCCCGACTACTCTTCGAAAGATCTCCCATTGGTGTTTGCAATTCTAAGCCTCCCCACTTTTGTCTCGTATGGTAAAACTTGCCATAAACTCCCAACTAATTGCGTCCGAAGCAAGCAACTGGATATCATGTCCGCTGCATTCATAGGGCAAATTCTATCATCCAATAAAGCATATAACATATACCTGTCAGAAGTAATTACTCACTTCAGCTTCATCAGAAATAACTCGGCTCCAGCTAGAATTTACGGTGGAGGCAATTCATTACAATCACCACTAAGCAACGGCACATAATTTTAACAGACTATGTTATTAAGTTCTTTCAGTAATGTTATTATATTTTGCGAACAGATATCAGTTTACCCTGTGCATTCCCACCATGATATTCACCTGAAACTCCAGTACAGCTTGAAGTTGTGCATACGTATCATATATTTCAGGCTATTGCAGTAACCTTATTTTTCAATGCCAGAGAAGCACAACAGAATTCACTATTACTTTTCAAATAAGCCAAAGGCGCTGCGCACTCGTACCTGCAGTCGCTTGTAAGGCGTACCAGTTAGTTACAACACACTTTAACATGGCAAATGTTACAACGCTATCATACACAAGGAAAAACTCCAGAACAAGATTCTTCCGCCCAAATAACGCAACACGGGGGAAAATTGTCGCACTGTGTTTACAGGCTCCACGAATAGCCATGTCATGATGTCTCATAAGATAAAACATCAATTAAGATGGACAACAAACCACCAGAAGCTCGAAACGAGTCTCGAGTTTCCTACTTGACGTTACAGAACACTGCCACATACCGCCAGAAATGTAATTGCTTTTATGTGTTGCATGCAACGGGCTGGTTGATATTTGTTTTCTCCTATGACTTTTTATCTTATCAGTGTTCATAATTTTTTCCTTCAAAATAAATTTCTTCAAATTATAATGATACCATAATCAAGCCTAGATGAAAATTTATGAAATAAGCAATTGCATGGCATATTTTGTACTATCTAAAAACTAATATAGAATGAATTCTACTTAAAAAACATGGAAGTTATACCGTATATTCGATCATTAACAATATGATTAAAGTCGGAATACGTATGTGAATCGTAATGTATCACTTTCTCATTTAAGAATGATCCTGTAACTGTAAATCCACAACTCGCATACTGTTAATTCAATCACAGGGTGAAACTCAGAAATGTAATCAAAGTCAACAGATAATTCCATATTCATAGTTTCAGGCACAATAAAGAAAAATTGCCTGTCATTTTGAAAGAGAGGAGGTAGGCATAGCTTAAATATACAATGCTACTGTTGCTCTTCAATTATATCCTCAAAGTCTGGGATGAGAAAACAGGTTTTTCTCTAGATTTAATCGAGAAAATCTATCATACTTTCAAAACTTACGTAAATAAACTAATCAAAATAATGAATGGCAATGTTAACTTCTGATAACCTTCCCTCGAAATATCAAATGATATTTCTACTTAAATGTGAACTCTCGAAAACATCATTTTCTCCCTGTAACGGTAACTGACAACGTGATTATCAGCTTGATAGCTATGCAAAATCAACTCAGACGTTCTTTAGTATACAGTGAAGCTATCAATTGGTTCTCTTTTCTTAATTTTATCTAATTAATTGGAGGACTCGAAAACAACGGTCATCAAGGATACATTTGGAATAGCTGGCAGGCCTGGTGAGGCCTGGCTGGGTGCAATGTTGTGCGGACTTTGCTCTTGCATTCACACCAACGGTTTGGTGTCGTGTTGACTTCGTGTCCATTGTCAGATATTTGTGCAAGGATGGGGAAAGACTAGTGGCGCCTGTTCTTACCATAGTGATCCGAATGTCAGCCCTTCTTATACCCCAAACACTATATATATATATATATATGTATATATATATATATAAGCAAGGTTCGGTGGACGAAATTTCATTTTCTGGAGAAAAGGGACAGCGCAGTACGGTGGGCTGGCTGCCTTGATATGTCAATTTCGACTGGTATGCACAGTCAGGCACCACCTACTAATTTGACGTTTCCATTATTTTTGAAGTTTAACCTCATTAACATTTTCCGCTGACAGAATAGGATTATAAATCTCATCATTTCTTATTTCAAACCTAAACAGTATCTCATATGTTTATATAAAACGTTCGCTTACCCTATCTTACTGCAAACACACCTAACATCTTTTATCATCGTCCTCTTAACTTTGTCCACATCACCATCAATTTTCATATGCTATGTTATCATGGTCAACAACAATATTCTTACGCCTATTCTTTCCCCTTGTGCGGGATTTTACACCTCTACATGTTTTACCATACCACTTTTTAGTGGTATTATATGTTTTATTGTAACCTCTTTCAGTTTATTCCTTCCTTCAAAATCTCCTGACAATGTTCTATAACTGTCCTATACATGAAAATCTACCTCACTCCTACATTCATCTCTTGCCACAGTATCAGCTACTTCACTCCACACCAATTCAACATAAGCAGATACCCACTGATATGCAGCATTTCTTCCCTTACATTATAAATCCTAAAATTATATCTTCTTACCAAGAAAAAAATATCTATTTTGAACGTGCTTCTTTTCAGTTTGTCAGTAGTACGTTTTAAGTTAATTATCAATACATCATTCGCAGAGTCCACCTCTTTCTCATCTTTTTAGAAATTCATTAATAGCAACTAGTTCTGCTTGTGTTGAGGAAACTCCATCTCTCGGTCTACAACATTTCTTACCCCAAGACCCATTTCTCCTTGTCACAAATCCCATTCCATTCCTCTTATCATCTTGGACACTTCCATCTGTATAACAAACAACATCATTACCTCTTTTAATTGCATGGATCTTTTCAGGGGCAAGAGCCTTTGCCTGCTCACAGTCAACATCCACTTTCATATCTGCCAGTATTACATCATCGATATTAAGATGACTGACGGTGGTTCTTCATCACAGTCATCATTTCTGGTTATCTCGTCTTCAGTACCACATTCTCATATAAGGGATTGAACTGTCATGATCCATTCTAGTCTTTGATATCACTTTTCCCAGCTCACTAATTATTTTCTTATTCTAATACTACGTCATTTTTGCTTGACCATAGTCCCTAATGTCTCAAATCTACCTTTTCTTGAATTATCATAATTCGTCCATCTCAGTCGACATATGGATGAATCTCAAGGAACTGCTCTGGATTACTTCCATGATTCTTGACCTGATCTTTGCAACTGTAGGTAATCCACGAGGAGCATATCCACCTGATGATTTAATCCACACAGTAAACAGACTATTTACCACTGTCTGAGCCACCTGTAGATTTATGTTATAGATTTTAGAACACTATATCTTTTATCTGACTCTTCTTTAAGCAGGTACTTATATCAGTCATTTTCCTTTCAATCTACATGAATTTTTTTACCCACTGTATTTCATAATCTCCATTTCTTAACTTCTGGTAACTTCCTCCCATTACACATAGCTTTATTTATAACACTGGATGTCACTATTCCCACCCACTTGCAAATCTCGATCATATAACCTCCAGTGTTTTCCAAATATCACTTAAGAGATCTCCCTTTGACAACAATACATCACCGGTATAACTAAACTATACAGTATTGTGGTAGCTCCTTTTCTGCAATATATTCGTAATAACTTCAAAACGAACAGGAGGTACTACTCTCTGTAGGGTTCTTAATTTTACACCATGTGCCCTTAAACAAACTCCCTAAAAAAAAAGGAATGCTTCCGTGTTAAATGCTTCTTTGAGCATTTTAGGAAACATTTTCGTACGTTATTCTCATTCAATGGACTCTCCTAAGATTACCAGCTAATTAGCTTTTATCAAGTGTCCCCTTTAAATCAAAGAAAACTGAGAATCTGCATTATATAATTCACTGTTGGCAATGGTATTATGGGTGCCTCTCTCCCGCATGAAACAATTCATATTCTTATGAAACCCATCTAACTTGTCCAACAACCTGTTCAAAAGTATCCTATTCTACATCTTACACAAACAAAAGACGAGACTGATAGGCCTATAATTACTCCCTTCGTTTTCGTTGTGAGCATGACTATTGCTCTCTTCTTAAACAGTGACAATTACTTTCCTATCTTCAGCGACGTATTTTACTGCACTCTTAAAGGTTCTTTCTTGACACTATTTAAGAAATTAAATCCTTGAATCTATCTTTTGTTTGTAATGACTCCTCTTAAATCCCTCATACCTATCGCAGAAAGATTCATCCAACCTATTTTGTAAAGACACTTCAAATCGTTCTCTACGAACCTGCTGCCCAAAGAATTTGTTCCATTTTCAATTTCATCTGGGAGGGAGATAACATTACTTTCATGTTCCCATTTGTCAGTTTTGTCAGCTAGTTGACCAGCAACTTTAAAATGTAGCCATGTGTTATTTTGCTTTCCTTTCATCTCTCGTATTTCTCTCTCTCTCTCTCCACAGCTCAGAACTTGTTATTTTAGATTCAATAACTTTAATGCATCGTTGCCATAAGTTATCTCTCGCGTCTCATAATACCATTTCAAACTCCCCCAACGGTCAAGGCTTCTGGTACTATTGATTTCTCAAACCACTTTTTTTTTTGCACTCCTCTCTAATGTAACTATGAAGAGCAATGTGCCCCCGTGCTACCTGACCAAGCTGTTGTAATCATATGCGTTTGTCAGAATTTAATTAAGGTGGAATATAAAGTGTCACAAATTAATCAGTATAACAGTATACTAGTATAGTATATACAGCAAAACATAACCTATTCGTATTCATATCTACAACTGAACAGTATTTCTATACTGAATAATTATCAACGCACTTGCAGCAAGTTCCTGCAGTAATTGATAGCCACTCCGTGATGGCTTCACTGCTCTTTACCGCGAGCGTCTGTATAAGAATAGTGATGGATACCAAAACAAAGGCCTAAACTACACAAATACATCACCGCTTTTTTTTTCACCCAATAGACTGAAGTATCTTGGAAAACAAATATTAGAATTAATTGTTATTCTCGCCCAATTTTCCTTTATCATACTTGCCTACTAAGCTACCCCAGGAGGTAAAATTTCCAAAGGTTATATACTACTACTGGAAGTGGATAAGAGATGATGTTTCAAGTGCAGAGTTGGGTGTATTTAAGGTAGCTTCTACCCGGTCGGAACCCGCCTCCTCCCCCCACTTATAATATAGGCGGTTACAGAACATTCAACATAAATGCCTGTTTTTGTCCAATGGTTGCCCTATAATTACTCGTTGGTCAGCAAGCTGACAAACCTTCCCTCTTCCCAGCCCCACTAAATCACACCTCTAGATACGCCGTAGTATTTTCATTTTCATCCCAAAGGGAAGAGAGAGGGTATCTCCTCATCTCCATGACTGCGTCTCCTGCACGCAACCACACAACACACGCCATCCACGGTCAAGTTAACGGTAGCCCGTATAATGTTTCCATGTCTCATAGAAAACTAGCAAAACCGTCGACACAGAACAACTACCAATGGCTGTACAACAAGAGAGCTGGACACTGACCAGTGACTGATGCTGCAACGACGCCATCTGGAGTGTGGACAGCCAAATACCGTCCCTGGTCCTGTCTGTAAAGAAGATAAGTTTATGGCTAATGTTGATTGTTCCAGAAACGCAGAATCAATTAAAAGACTCCGAATGATCACACCAAAATCTGATTTTTCTTACTGAAACATCATTGAACTTGAAAAAAAAAGTATTACACACATAGTTCCTGAAACAAACAAACCGACAACCAATTGTAGCAAGAGGAACGAGCAAATTTCCTTTGAGGATACAAGACTTCACTGCAGATTCCAGTGGTATACTATGCACGCTGTTCGTCACGATCCATCGACGAAAGAAGAGTGGGACAAGAACCACACCCAGTGGTCATGATCAACACAGACTTAAAGGAAAGTAACTGCCTTTTAAAGTGACCTGGTCCCTTACCTTGGCTTAACCTGATTCTTCGACATGACATGAGAAATCACTCGAATGGTTTTACTTCAAAGGCAGCCATTAGTCTGGGAGTCTAATTCATAATCCACAAATAAGGGTCATATAATTAATGCTTACGCACAGTATTGGCTGGCGATCAAGGGAGTTGTTGAACAAGACCCACAACCAACGAAACAGCAGGAGTCCTGATCCAGTGCTCCACCTCGTTGGAGAAAAGTTATCAGACTAGTTTTTACCAGTTAGGTTTGAATCAATTGAATGTACTGTGAATGTGTATTCATAAACGAA